>ML832987.1:13955-25189 GCA_009831015.1 Picea engelmannii
CCCCCTACCTCCTTGTGTATTTCCACCCCCTTCTCTCTCTCATCCTTCTATAGTCCTTATTATCTCTTCCCCCCACCCCTCTCCCTCTTTCTCTCCCTCTCACTTTACCCATATCCCTCGTCTTCTCTAAATTCACACTTACAGAAGTGGCTTCCATATATGCGCATTTTCAAAAGTCGTCTTTTGTATATGTTCATTTATGAAAGTTATCTTTTGTATATGCACATTTACAGAAGTTGGACTTCGTATATGTGCATATATGGATGTGGTAAACTTCATTAAATCGACATTTACGGAAGTATCCAGCTTCTATAAATGCACATATATGGAACCCGTCATCCCTAAATGTGCATTTACGAAAGTTGGCTTTTGTAAATGCAACTTCCGTAAATGTGACATAAATAGTTCCATGATTTAAACAAAAGTATGTATAATATTGATAGAGGAACTTGGTACTTTGAATAAATGAATTGTAATGGATAATCTTTGAAAGAACCTTCACTTTCACAGAAGCTTGAATAATCCTTGATTGAAAGAGCTCCAATTAAACTATTCTAGGAACCTTTCAATGCTACACGTATGGGTTATGTATGAGGCCTCAAACTACCAAACATGGAAACTATAGGGCATATTGGACTCCCACGTGGAGTATGACGATTGTTAATAGGTATTAGGCACAAAATTAGGTATTAGTATATATATCGGTATATATACTAGATATATATGTTGGTATTTATACAAGTATATACCGATATATATAATTACTATATATATCGTTAAATATACTTAGTATATATACTAGTATATATACTTAGTATGTATACCCACATGTATACTTAATATATACACTCATATATACTAAATATATATATTGGTATATATACTTGTATATATACCGACATATATACCTAGTATATATATCAGTTTATATACTAATACCTAACTATGTGCCTAATACCTCCTAACAATGGTCATACTCCTAGTGGGAGACCAATATGCCCTACAGTGGCCATTATTGGCAATTTGAGGCCTCATACATGACCTATACATGAAGCATTGAAAGGTTCGTAGAATAGTTTATTTGGAGCTCTTTTCATCAAGGATTATTCAAGGTTGTATGAAACTGAAGGTTCTTTCAAATATTATCCATTACAATTCCTTTGTATATGTGCAATAGAGAAATTCAATACTACACACATACCCATTCAACATTACTCGAGAATTTACTACATGAAGGTACATATGTTATTTCTTCTTGATCAAGTACATAAACAATTGTAATTACATATAACTTCATGCAAAAACAAATCTGGTAGTGGATACAAATGTATCATTTTTTATACTGACACACACACACACAGATATATATATATATATATATATATATATATATATGGGTACATATATAATTATAAGTATATATATCGGTATATATACTTATTATATATACTAAGTATATATACCAGTATATACATCGACATATAATAGGTATACCTATATATTAACTTAGTATTGGTGCTTTCCTTGCCTTGCGTGGATCGATTGATTGGATATATGCAACTTGTTATGTGTTGTATATATACTCCTTGTGATATAGTGCAGAAGTTGGATTTTGTATATGCACATTTACGGAAGTTAGCTTTTTTATATGAGCATTTACAAAAGTTGGTTTTGGTATATGCACATATACAAAAGTGGTTAGCTTCTGTAAATGTGGATATACAAAAGTTTTTTTCTATAAATGGGAATATGTGTAAGTTGGTTTTGGTATATGCGCATCTACATAAGTGGTTAGGTTCCGTAAATGTGCATTTACAGAAGTCTTTGTCTATAAATGAGAATATGTGTAAGTGCACTTATGGTTATAGCATGGTAAACCTTAGAGAGGTGTATATGTATTTAATGGATTTAATCTCGTGATTATATGGGGAAAAATATTGCTCTAAGTTTTCAGAAGGNCAGAAGTCTTTGTCTATAAATGAGAATATGTGTAAGTGCACTTATGGTTATAGCATGGTAAACCTTAGAGAGGTGTATATGTATTTAATGGATTTAATCTCGTGATTATATGGGGAAAAATATTGCTCTAAGTTTTCAGAAGGATGGATTCCCTTGGCATATACTGTGGCAATCTCCACGAATAGTTTCAACTGGGGAGCCATCATTTCCAAATATCTAAGCACCAACAAGTCTTGGATATCTATGTCTCTATGAACTCTAGCTACAGAAATAAGTGTCCATGCATCCTCTAGGATTGACACCTTGGTAAACAACCCAACTAATTCTCACTTCAAGAATCCATCGTCCCACAAGAAAACCCAATGAGAACCATGCATTGAATGCATGATAGAATTCACCTAGAATTCAAGGGATTCATAGACAAACACAGTTTTAGAGATACCCTAGCTCACCCTCTTGCATGAAATCCATTGGAACTAGGCACAACATGGAAAGGAATGGAAAAGTCTAGAATCAAAATGGATCAGACTAGAAAGTTTTTTCATTGAAAACAATCTTTAATTGTGAATGGCCTTAACATTCCATGGGGCAATTAAAGAATCCTCCTTAGGAACTTTTTCTTCAAATTTATAACTTAAGATAATATGATCATATAACTTTGTCCTAGAAAACTATATCACTTTTGGAATTATCCCCTTTTTAGGCCTCCTAGTTCCCTTCATATTTTCCTCGCGTGACTTACACCCCCATATGCTTTTGTCTAACTGGGTCTACAACTATGATGTTTTTTATTAATTAGTGTTTATGTGTAGATCACAATATATGCTCTTTGACCTTTCAGCATACAAGCATTTTGACAAAAAACATACTAGCTCACTAGCCCAAACGATCATATGTACACACACATAAATACAACCTGAGGGTGAAACTAGGGATATTACAAATTATATTAGCTAGATAATTGTCAAGCATGGATTTCATATGGGATCCATACAACTCTCAAACATCACACAATCACAAATACAATTGAACCTCCTTCACCTCCATTATAAAGGTTAGAGGGAAAGGAGATCATATCCTATGATGACTGTGGGATAAAATCATTAAATATAAATTAGTGAAAGAATAGGAGGTCATATCCCATGATGAGTGTGGAGTAAACTCACTTTATAAATTAGTGAGTTAATGAAGAATAATATTCCCAATTCCTCCATGCATACAAAAAATCCGTAATCATAATGATAGGAAATACAATGGTAAATGCGGCCATTATACAAAGATTAAACACATTATTCCATATTAAACCCTTTTCAACCTTTTAGGCCTCTTCAATTTTTGGTGGCTATAGAGAAGAAACTATAGCTCATTTATGGGATCGTTGTGGACTAATAATTCCTTATTTTTGAGGGAAAGCGACTTGATGACCAATTTTCATCATCCATCGATAGCATATTCAAATCTTTAACTCTCTTTTTGGCACATACTTGCATGGATTGGTGGGGCTAGGTGTGTCTACAACATTGAGACCCGTCTCATTCAATCATGCAATTAGAAATAAACCTTATACTTTAGCTTCTCTCCTAAACCTTATAAAATGGAGAAATATGCAGAGGTATCAATGCTAGAGCTATAGGTCACAATTTTTTTGTCATTTTATGAAATAATATGTGATAATTTTTTTATTCAATGGAACTTGTCCTCCTACATCAAACATGTACAAATGCTTTCATTCAAACTAGACAAAACAATGTGAGGTATATCTTTTTTCAAGGTTTCTTTATTATTCAATTTCCATACCATGGTCTAACGATATTGAGTGAATATCTTTATGGTATGAGATAAGTAGAAACTCAAAGTTACAAATGATATTAACAATCATTTACACATAACATTAACCATAGTCTAAAGAGATTCAATGAATATCTTTATAATGTGATATAAGTAGAAACTCGTCTTGTACCATGTACCATCAATACCAACACTAGTTTAGGTATCGAAAACAAATGTAACCAATTTAATACTCCAAATAGAGCCACAAAACGATGCCGAAAGAAATCCATAAAAACATGGGATTCAAACAATCGATAAATTGCAAAGGTGTTTTTGGAAAAATATTAAATTAATCTCATTTATACGGTGTACGCCATCGACCATGTAGCAACCCAATGATTGGGAGGTTGTTGCATGGTCCTCGATCTCACAACCATCACATAGACTACATGCATGATTGTGTTTCATGCCAAATAAGGTTCTGACCATATCCCATCCCGACGATTCTGCACAATTCTATGACATGACCATGCCACCTTATGACATGATCCTGCCAGATTCTGAAAACAACAACCTTTAATTTTTTCGGTCCTCCATTGCCTAGACCCCACTTGTACACTTCGAGCCTCCACCATCAGTGTAACATTTTGTACAACCTTAGTTTAATGTTTACTTAATTTTTTCTTACCAACACCGCACATTTCATTCTTGGTTTACTTACCTCTGCCTATCCCCATTGTTTGTTGATTATGGGAATAAAAAAATCAGGATTCACATTTGGATGCATGTATTCATTATTACACAGAAACATAAACACATCAACTTCAAGTTGAAACTTTTAAGAAATTTCTCTTTCAAATTTAGAGCACTGGTCACGCTGATCTCACAATATCATATTCTAGTGCCCTTTTTACCTACCCTTAAAAAAATGTTTGGTTCTCAATTTTTTTTTTATTTAATAATTTTTCGCTTGAAAGACTAGATCTGAATCCTAGATTACAAGCAAATTAAAATTCAAAATAAAGCTGAGAAATGAAGATTTGATCGATATCTGTAATTAGGCCGAGGTAGGATTTTTGATGATACCATGAACTTACTAGTACCCAAAGATCTCTTGATATCTTAATTTTTAAAATTATGAGTGTCGGAACTACCTACAACCTTGTAGCATTTGAAATCTTTTGCATGATAATTCTTGTATTTCATGATAACTAGCTCTTTATTCTAATAAACATTAATTTAAATATTGATATAAATATTAGTTTTGTTCCATTCTCTTTTTTGGGTTCAATGCTATTATTATTATTATATTTTTCTTTTTAATTTGTTTTTAATAATATTAGTAGCATAAGATAAGATTATATATATATATATATATATTAATTTCAATTACTTTCTATTTGTAAAAGAATATTATATTATTTATTAATTAAAATAATAATAAAAATATAATAATATTTTTTTTAAAACATAACTTGTATCGATGATTTTAAGAATGGAAATTTATTTTAAAATGTAGAAACCTTGACTAATATTACTAATCTTTCATATGCCAACTATAAATGATTAGCGATATTTTTATAAAAATATTCAAATTACTAAGAATTTTATATAGTTTTTATAAAATTTTGGCGATTTTTAAGGTAAAATAATTTTATCCTATAGAGTTTGGGAGAATCATTTTTAAAATAGCGAATCTCATTTTTGGAAAAACCATGGAAAATTAGCCCATTTAACCCCTAAAATCATACAAAATGGATCTTTAAATTTGAGATCTATCAAACTTTATCAAATGACTTTTTAACCCTAGAATTTGTCAAGCTTCTAGACGAATCAAATGAAAGTGCAAACCTTTGACCTTTCCTGAAATTTGCACTTATAATATATTACTACCTCCTTAATCCCTAAATTATTTTGGTGATTTATTAGTTGAAATTAAAAAATCATAACAAATTCAAACCTCTATATATATATATATATATATATTAATTAGAATTTCTTAAAAACTATATATTTGTGAAAATAGTATATATATAATTTTTAATATATAATAAAAATAGATTTTATATGTAGTGTTTTTTTAAATATATATCATTATTTTATATATATAAATAAATTTTTATTTATTGATTTTTATATTTTTTAATATTTTAATAGATTATGTTTCATGTTCATCTCCCCATAGTGAACTGTTGAGTTATAGATAAACATGTTTATTGTAAAAGAATTGAATCTTGTATCCACTTGGAAACAATTGAATCCGCTAATGAAACAATGAACTTAAAAGGGAAAAAAACAATATCCACTTTGAAAGAATTGAATTTGATAATGAAGCTATGAACCGTAAACTCGGAACTCAGTTAAGGAGTGGAAAAGATATGGACCATGGCATATTATAAATTTGTTATCGATAATATATTAAATGACACAGAAATCTACTATCTCTCATTCCTTAGTTCGGTATATTTGTAAAATAATATAACTTTTAATATATAAAAAAAAATATTATATATAGTTATTTTTTAAATATATATAATTATTTTATATATATAAATAATTTTTTAATTATTAATTTTTACATTTATGTTGATAGGCGTCTCTCTATCGGACTTGCTCGATTAACCATCCTTTTAATTATTAAATTTAATCTGATGGTCAGGAATTCAAGATGCTGGCATATTCTTCGTCTTACATTCAAATGGATGAATGAGATTTGTATAATTAATTCTCTTGCATTTATAAATTCATCTGTTTATCATGTTTACTTTTTCACTTTTACATAACATGATTAAAAATTTACTAAATCAACTTATCAAATGCCACGAACCATAATTAAGAAAATCTAGAAAAAATTACTTCAGTTTTAACATTACTTTTTTACATTTTACAGTAATAATGCCGTGTGTCATTATATCAAACTTTACCATGGCGCGTAGAAAAGTGGAGAGCAACAACCATTTCAGTTTTACCAATGACTGTCAGGAAACATTGGTGGATCTGCCTTTTTGAGAGCAAGCATTTCATTATGTATCCACCTTTTGTAGAACAAGCATTTCATTATGTATCTGCCATGTGTTGTTAACATTAATTAAACTTTAACATGCCGCGCCGCGTGGAGAGAATCCATTTCAGTTTTACGAACGTTTCATAACCCATTCAATATGCGAGGGAGAGGAGTGGATTACACAGATTACAGTTTTATTTACCATTATACATTTTTGTATCCACTTGTTGATAACAAAATATGACAGGAGAACGAAGACAGGACTGGATTACCGTAATTTTTTAAATTAATTTTTTTTTTTTACCAATGCCACTATGCCACTAGATGTATCCGTCTTTTCACTATGCCACGAGAAATGGCAATACATATAGGTGAAAATTTCTTTCTATTTATCTTATTACATATCAAGAGAGGAAACTATTGTTGATTTCTAACACAATTCTTGTGCAGCAACAAAAGACACAGGAGGTTGATTACGAATTTTCATTGCACACACATTGAGGTATATTAATATCAGTTTTCTATGAATTGATGTGCGTCTTTTTAATATGATTTGATATGCGCCTTTTTTAATATGAATTGATATACGCTTGTTTTCTATGTTCAGATTTATATGCACCTGTTTTTTATGTTCAGATTTATATGCACCTGTTTTTTATGTTCAGATTTATATGAGCCTGTTTTTTTTTACAAAATAAGTATTTAGATATCGAACATTAAATGGTAGTTTTGTTTGAAGGTATTAAACCCGATGGAAGTGAATACAGTTTGAGGGATATAAAAAATTCCATTAGGCAAAGCACTGGCGAGCTCCCAGGAATCGATTGCAACACCAGCGATGAGGGAAAGCATCAACTGTTTCAGGTGTATATGTGGGTTGATAAATCTGATGCTTCCATTGTTATTGACTGCCCCATTTACCCACACATCAATTGCTCATTCATGCCTGTATTTCCTCCTTTTGTGGACGACCGAGGCGCTTACACAGACGAAAACATTTACTGGATAGACGAGCTGTAGATCTGGACAGACATCATTCCTTCTTTCCACACTTTATTTTTATCAATAAAATACCTCCACGTTTTGTAGGTTGGTGGCTTCTTGAATTGCAGTGCATGTTTTGCACAACTCAATTTGCCCGTAATTAGTGCTTGNGAGCTGTAGATCTGGACAGACATCATTCCTTCTTTCCACACTTTATTTTTATCAATAAAATACCTCCACGTTTTGTAGGTTGGTGGCTTCTTGAATTGCAGTGCATGTTTTGCACAACTCAATTTGCCCGTAATTAGTGCTTGTCCGAGGGTTTAAGGTTTGCAAAGAAGTAACACTATATTTCATTTCATCATTTAAATATGGGAAAGTTTGCAAGGAAGGTACAATATATTTATTTAAATATGAGAAAGTTATTTGCCACTCAATGAATTACATTTTCATACATTTATATTCATCACAGTTCAGATGCAAAATGTTTTTTTTTTATTTTTTTATGATTTTTTCAAATAGAGAAAATAAGTATTTTTGGGGGGAGTCGTCGACATCTTTAAATTATATTATATCGAGACAAATTAATAAAACAAAATAAAAAATAAATATTAATTTTATTAATTATTATAATGTAAATTAAAAACATTTTATTAATAAAAGAAAATGTAATATATATAAATTCTGTGTTTCCTCTTAAGAGGTTACAGGTTCAAATCCAGAGGGGGTAGGGTATGTATAACTTTGTAGATTTTACTAGTCAAATCGCTGGGCAGATGGGGGTCCCTTGTCCCACAAACAAGGGAATCTCATACACCAACTTGGTGTGCTGACTTGTTTGTGACCTTAAAAATAGATTATTATTATTATTATTATATAAATTATGGTTTAAAAATTTAAAAATTATTAATATATATATTGATGAAGTGCCTTAAGAATTTCAAGTGATAACTTTTTATAACAGAATGCCTTAACCAAACACTTTATCACCAATTATTTCATACCCTAAAAACATGTTTTAAAATAAAATATCATTCATATTTAATTTATATATCTATTATTAAATTAATAATCATATGAGTATTTTTTTTTAATTCTAAAATATATATAATAAAACGATTTAAAAAAATAGTAAGAAAAGCCAATTTACACTGTTACAGTGAAAGTGATAATCCAAGAATTGTACTACAATAATAATAATAATAATAATAATAATAATACTTTTATTTATAACACACATTACTATTTTTCATCATTTAACACTTTTATATATTAGCAACAATCATATTTATGTAAAAAAAATGGTTGATATACATTTATCGGGCGTCATTAATTTAAAAAAGTGAAAAATGGCACTCGGCTTATATCAACCACTTTTTACATAATTGTGGTTGTTGCTAGTTTTTAATATTTTAATAGGTTATGTTACATGGTCATCTTTTTTAATATTTTAATAGGTTATGTTACATGGTCATCTCCCCGTAATGAACTGTTGAGTTATGAATAAACATGTTGTTGAATTATGAATTATGGATAAACATGTTCATTCATAGTGAGCTGTTGAGTTATGGATATATTAAATGACGCTTGGTGGAATGAGTTGCCTGAGGATTTGAATGAGCAGGGTTTGGCTTGGCTGCCTGTGCATGGAGTGGAATCCACAGGCTTGTTTGGCTTGGCTGCCTGTGCATGGAGTGGAATCCACAGGCTTGGCCTGGCTGCCTGTGGATTCCCTTTTAACATATCGCACTGTGTACATGGACTGGAACACCCTCCTTTCATCAAGCAAGTTCCTAAGTGGCCTTTCGGCTAAGGCGCCTACTAACAGGAAGCCATGGCTACTTCTGTGGCAGAAAAGCTCCACAGAGCGTTGTCACTCTTTTTTCTTCTACACAGGGACTTGGAAGGTCAGCTTCTCCTTTTCTTTCTTAACTATGTCCATGCTCCACAGTTAAACAGTAGGAATGATCATCGCAGAAAATCATAAATCATCTGATACTTAGTAATCAGATCCCCTGGAATATGTCCCGCGACCTTCCATGTTTTTACATAGGAATAGTATATTTCAACTATATTTACATTTGAGGCACGTCTCCAGCCCATGACCACCACTTTGTAGATGTCTAGTCGATTATTATCTGAGACATCCTCGCCACCATCTACAAAGTGGTAGTAATCGGCTGGAGACGTGCCTCAAATGTAAATGTAATTGAAATATACAATTCCTCTATAAAAACATGGAGGATCGCAGGACATATTCCAGGGGATCTGATTACTAGGTATCAGATGATTTTCTGCGACGGTTATTCTTACTGTTTAACTGTGGAACGTGGACATAAGATATCCAGGATAGTGATTTTCAGCATCGAAGATGCAGGAGAGATGCGAATGTGGGTTGGTTATTATCTGGGAATTTCATAAAAACTCGTCAGATTCTTCTTGGTTGTGGAAAGAGATTTCCTGGATGCCTTCATTTATTAAGGAGTAACTGAAAATTGTTTCTAACAAAGCAACTGAAAATTGTTTCTAACAATGGGTGCGGAGCAGCGGAAGTGGGGAATTGCGTTTGCTTTATGGAACGGCTGTGGTGGTTGTTGTTTACAATTGAAACGAAAAGTCATGGAATTGGCTTCCCGGCTATCCATCATACGTTGACACCATTCGTGACATCAGACGCATGGCATTTGAACCGAGCCCTGATGTGAAAATCGGGTGAAGCAAGGTATGGCAGGGATTGAATGGTTAAGTTCAATTACCGTCATTAAAGTGTCAAATTACTTATCTTCGTGTGTTTGTTTGGAATTGTGATTATCATAATTGACGGGTTTGTGTAGTTGAGGCGAGCAGCGATGGAATTTGACGCTCACGGTCAATTTGTCCGTAATATTTTGAGAAGCCGTCAGTTTCTTCCTTAAATGTGTCAAAATGTTGTGTAAACCGTCAGACTGGTTAGATTTGAAATTCCAACCTTGTTGGTGAGTTTGGTGATTCTCTTTTGATCGTACATTACAATTTTAATAATAATTAGAGAGCTTGGTGGTTTTCTTTTGATCGTACATTAAAATTTTAATAATAATTGGAATACTTATAATAATTTTTTTAAGAATGGATTTGTGTAGAGGTGAGCATTATTCACCTTACACTAAGTCAAACTTATTTTAAATGGAGTGGGTTAACTCTAGAAAAATCTTACTTTTCAGATAGATTTACTTTGATAGATTTTCTGAGCATCTGAATTGGTTTAAAATGGATCAAAACCCCTAGAATAAGGTTCTGAAATGTATAAAGCTTTGATCCATTCAAAACTCAAAATACCCCTGAAAATTTGACCTCCTTTTTTATCCTTGAAAAATAGAAATCCTAAAAAAAATTACTCCCAAGTTAACTTACTCCATCGTTAACCTACTCCATCTTAGTTTACTAATTTACTAGCACAGCCACATAATTGTGGCTGATCAATGCCGAAAGTTGATAAGATGAAAAGAATCCTTAAAAGAATATATTAAATTTTATTATT
>ML832987.1:35054-56094 GCA_009831015.1 Picea engelmannii
GGGAGTAAATAAATAAGCGTTCACGATTATCACTTAGTGGCAATAAAAATTTTGGTCCTTGTGATAAGTTGATCGAGAAAATAATATTTTGATGAAATTGGATCTCATAATTGCTAAGGATTATTCTTGATTTTAATTCTGAAATATCTTTCCTAACACTCGCAAGAATCCTTAATGTAGGCTTCCATTAAATTGGTAGGTTGAGGAATTATGTTCCACTTTAGAAAATTTCCTTATTATTGGATTATTATTTATACTAATCCTTAAATAATATAATTATATTATGATCATTAATGGAATAGAGGAAAGTATCATTACTTGATATTATTGATAGTTAATAATTGTAGATTTTAAACTTGTACAATATCTATTATAAATAGATATTGATAAAAAGAACATAAAATATATAATGGTAAATACAAATATTACGTAGATATTTTTTCTCTGGAAATCCAAATTGGGAAAACCAACATATACTATATTCATTCATTGTGATACACTGTTTACAATACAATATACATATACCAGCGACCAACATCCAAAATCCTAACCCAATGACTTCAATTAGTCCAAAACCCTAATTCCTTAACCGGAAATAGAAAAACATCGGAAAAAACCATGTGCCGAAAAACACCTAAATACATGACACATTTATTGAGGCAAGTGACATGTTTCTCGAGGAAGAATTTTTTTTTGCCCGGTGCAAAAAATATAACACATATCCAAAAATAATGGTGTAAGTATTAGTGGATGATTTGACAAGTTACCTTAGTAAACTTACATTAAAAGGGGTTCTTTTAAAAGATACAATTTAGTCATTCTCATTATAATAACAACATATGTATTAAATAAAGTATTATATATATATATATATATATATATATATATATATATATATATATATAATTGAGTATATCATCGCTGCATAAAGAATTTTTTTATTTCATTTATTAGAAACTTAGAATTAGTATGATGTTGAGGTAGTTATTATTACATCGGTTGTCTCGTTCCTTAAATTAATGGATTATTTTTACATATTGTTATTGATTTAGTCATAGTTTGATGAAGTATGATTGTGGTTAAGGGAACTATATATCTCCTTGTTCTTCAAAACACTCGTCAATCCCGAGACTTTAAATGGTCAAAATCAATCGGATGAATTCTGGAGTTGAGCGTTGATTATGTGTCTTGGAGGTCCTAAGCTAGTAGGACATGTTGTGAAGGTAGCTATCTTATGTTATATTTATGTAATATGGTTGATCTTGAATAATAGTGATGTTGTATTCATATTTTGTTGTGTGGTGATGTAATAAGATTGAAAGTATAATTATTCATGTATGTTGTGATCACATATTACGTGTCCCAACAATTGTTTCAAAAATATTTTTTACCTCTACTGTACTCACTTATTGATGTCGTAATGGAGGGGTTGTTACATATGGTATCAGAGCAGGTTCAACCATGTGACACTGGAATGTTACACCTTCCACTATGACTAATTGATGATTGAAATTATATGGATAACTATATTTGAAATTGTCCTTGTAGGTAGTCATGGTTAGAGGATGTCAAGGAAGTAGACGATGTGGTGCAGGAAGAAGAGGTGTGATTCCTCCAATTGTATCCATGCCAGAGGCATCTAACCCCCAAGGGGAAGAACAAGCCATAGAGTAGGGGAAGGTTGTTGTGGGAGATGTGGTGGGTATGATGAGATAATTCCATAGGATGTTAGAGGAATTTATTAATTGATTGGATCGAGATGAGGGCATAAGGTTTGTACCCAATGAAGGTTCACAACGCACTCCAACTGGTAGTAACAATATGCACATGGAACTAGAGAAGGTGAAGTTTTTCAATTTTATGGGTGCCATGGATGGCTCAGTCATCGATGCATGGTTGGAGAATATGGCGATGTTCTGCACACTTCGTGATTACACCTCCAACATGAAAGTCTGCATGGCAATCTTTCATCTAAATTGGAGTTCTCTTCTATGGTGGAAGACTCTCCCACCATAGTTAAACATGGTTGGCGAAGATGTTTCTTGGAAGCTGTTCGAGGAACAGTTTCGAGAGAGGTACTTCTCTGAGGAATTAATTGAGTGCCAACTTAATGAGTTCAATGCCTTACAATACGGTGGTCGTATGGTTCTAGAGTATGAGATCAAGTTCATGGAGCTACTTAGGTATGATCCACACATGAACAAAGAGAAGCTTAAGGTAAACAAGTTTGTGTTCGGCCTTAACTTCAACATCTGTGTGAAGGTGAGGATTCTACTGCCTCAGAACTTTCCTGATGTAGTTTAGAAGGCCCTCATAGCCGAGGAAGAGCTGAACAACTGGGGTTAGGGAAAGACTCCTACTAGACTAACTAGGAACACATCATGAGGAGTGAAACAACATCAGACACGAGCCAGATAGACTTTAGGGCATCGAGATACACTTAGAGGACTTATGTTCATGACACAATGGTCACAGACTCCTCAACAGAGGACTCCTTAAATAGGACCACAACAACAACAATGTATTCAAAAACAAAAACGTTTTAAGCCTATTCAATAGAAAAGACCAATGTCACATATTATTAGACCAACAACTTCTACTTCGGGGACTAGGAGTACTGGACTAAAGACTGGATGTTGGACATGTGGCGAGAGACATTACCAGTGAGACTGTCTAATTGATAAGGCTAGAGTGGACGGATCATCAAGACTCACTACAGTGGGATATTTTGGCAAGGCCCACAGGATTCATGTAGCAGTGAACAACTTCCAAGCCGAGCCCCAATCCACTGTGCTCGAAATGTCGGTTACAATCGTCGACCAAAATTTTATTATTTTGATAGATTCAGGGTCTACATAGAGATTTATCTCTAATGCAATGCTAAAGAGAATTAAGGTGAAGTAAGATGAGCATGACAAGTTTAGTTTTGTAGAAATGGCATGAGGTACCAAACAAAAGGTTAGAGGAAAGGTTACAGATTGTAGCATTAACTTGGGATAGTTTGTAATGAAGCCCAACCTATATGTCACAATCTTAGGATCTTATGACATAGTGATTGGTATGGATTGGTTAGAATCAAATGATGAGATACTCAACTGTAAGATGAAATGGTTAAGTTTGACATATTATTTGGGACATAATAGAGTGATTGTAGGAAGGAACTACGGGGTGTCCTTGATATTTATTTCTTCCCTACAACTAGAAAAGAGTATGTGTGAAGGATGAAAGATTTATGCAATCTTAGCGCTAAATGAAAATGGAGAGGTGGAAGGATTGGAAAACATTCTTGTAGTACAAGATTTTTCCAACGTGTTTCCAGAAGAATTATCAGGTTTACCACCCGAGAGAGAGTTGGAGTTTGCAATCGACTTCAAACCTATAACTGAAACCATAGAAAGAAATCCTTATCGGATGTCAATGCCTAAATTACAAGAGTTTAAAATGCATTTGAAGGAATTTTTGGACTTGGGACTCATATGTCCAAGTGTGTCTCCTTGGGGTGCGCCAATCATTTTCATAAAAAATAAGGATGGATCATGGAGTCTTTGTATTCACTATCGTCAATTGAACAAAGCAACGATCAATAAGCAATATATGTTGGCAACAATATACAATTTGTTTCATCATATGAAAGGAGAGATAGTGTTTTCAAATATTGACTTAAGCTCAGGATACCACCAATTAAGGATTAAATAGGAATATATCCCTAAGACCGCTTTAAAGACAAGATTTAGACATTTTTTTACCGTTCAAATTGACGAATTCCCTAGAAGTATTCATGAGTTTGATGAACGAGGTGTTCTATGAATACTTGGATAAGTTTTTCCAAGTGTTTATTGATGACATACTCATTTATTCTCGGATGAAATAATACCATGAAAACATTTAATATTGGTAATATAGTGTCTATGAGAAAACAAATTGTATGGGAAGCTATCAAAGTTTTTTTTTTACCAATACAAGATTCATTATTTGGGACATATCATATCTAGTGAAGGTATCGATGTGGATCCAGTGAAAGTTGAGACTATTATGGAATATCCAACAACGATAAACATACAAATCCAATCACGGAATTGCAAAAGAAAAAAAAGAAGTTTGTATGGACTAAGAAATGCGTGGAATTATTTCAAAGGATCAAGGAGTTGTTGATAACAACACCAAAATTGAATGTCCTTGACATGGACAAGGAATTCTTGGTATGCATAGATCAATCCAAAGAGGGTTTGGGAAGACTTTGATTCAATATGGTTGAGTGATTGCTTACATTTCGAGGAAATTGATAAAGCATGAAGAGAACTACGCAACGCATGACCTTCAATTATTAACAGTTGTATATTCTTTGAGAGTTTGGAAACACTATATAATTGGGATAAAATTTGAATTAAAGATAGATCATTGTGGATTGCAATATATTTTTACACAGAGTGACTTGAACACGCAGCAAAGGCATTGGTCAAAATTGCTTAGCAAATATGACTTTGAAATTACTTACATTAAAGGAACAATGAACAAAGTGGAACATGCGTTGAGTCATAGACCACACATATTCTCGGTAATACCTCTTAAGATGAATCTTTGAGAAAATATTCTGACCTTAGACATCGACGATGAATGGTATAAAGAAGTTAGGGATAATATTGGATGGAATACCATGATGGTACCGAATTTTGAAGGTTATTTTTTTGACAACGATAGATTATTGAGATTTAACGGAAGAATTTACGTACCACCTAACAATGAATTAAGAAGTTTGATCTGGAGCGAAGCTCATAGAGTGGTCTTCATGGCTCATCTGGGAGTGACGAAGATGAAGGAAGACCTTAAACCTTTATTCTTCTAAAAGGGAATGAAGGCAGACATAGTTAGTTAGGTCGCAAGATGTATAGAATGTCAGCAAGTGAAAGTTAAACAGAGAAATCCAGTAGGATTGTTACAACCACATTTTATTTCGAAATCCAAATGGGAGGTCATTTCGATGGACTTTGTTGTTGGTTTACCACTGACACCAAGGAGATACGACTCTATTTTCATGGTAATAGTCACTCTGACGAAGAGTGTGCACTTTATTACAGCACGCATGACATATCATGTGGTAGACATCGCTACAGTTTTTATCATTTAGGTTGTGAGATTACATGGTGTACCAGGAATGATCATATATGATTGATGATTGGTGTTTACAGGACAATTTTGGAATAGTTTCCAAGAGGATTTTGGAACACAGTTGAATTTCAGTACATCGTATAACTCTGAGAGAGACGAGAAAACTAAAAGAGAGAACCAAATTTTGGAGGATGTGCTGTGTATGTATGTAATGGACCAACATAAACATTGGGAATTATTCTTACCACTAGTAGAGTTTCTATACAACAACAACTATCACAGTACCATTTAGTTGGCACTATTTGAGTTTCTTTACGAGCAACAATGTCAGACGTCATTGAGTTGGGATCGAATTGAGGATAGGGTCCTAGTAGGACCATAAGTGATGCAAGAAATAGAAGAATAGATGAAATCGACAAGTCAAATGATTAAAGAAGCGCAATATCGACATGATATTATGTTGATGTGCATCACATAGACCGTAGTTATGAACTTGGCAACAAATTTTTCTTGTGGGTGAAACCATACAAGAGTTTGATCAAGTTTGGAAAGGGTGTTAAAATATCTTCTAGGTGTGTGGGACCTTTTGATGTTATGGAAAATAAATGACCCATGGCTTATCAACTAGCCTTTACTGATTCTTTGAGGTGTATGCATGATGTATTTTATGTATCTGTTTTGAGACATTATATTCATGATCCTTCACATGTTATTGACATGATCTCTTTGCAGGTGTCGAATGAGGGTGCTCTCATGACAGATCCAATCCACATTCTGGATAATCGCATTTGACAACTATGTCGTTGAATAGTCGATCAGTTCAAGGTCTAGTGGGAAAATTATAGTCCACATTCAACTATTTCAGAAGATGCATATGAAATGAGTCAACAATTTCCTTACTTGTTTGATAGATTAGACATATAGATCTATGTCAAATAGATTTATTTATTTGCATTTATATACTGTAAAATCTTCAGGATGAAGTTTAAAACAAGTTAGAGTGTATGTAACACCTCACTCTACTGAGAACACTTTTATCGACTTGTTCTTTGAGGACACTTGCATGCAAGTGATCCGGTTATGGTACATTGTAATTTCATTTTGATTATGAATTTATACATGATCATGATCATGATGATGTTTTTTGATTTATTGTTATATATATATATATATATATATATTGATACATGTTATTGATAAGTTTTCCTAAATGTGTAGGACACATGATAAATTATGGATGTTGATGGCATCAGTGGACTTCCTTGGACTCCAAATTGAGTCAGGGAGTGGATTGTATTTTTGTTCGAGTATTTTATTTTATGCACATGTGACATTGATTGATTATAGTATGATTATGTATATGGATCATTTACAGTGTTTTTTCAATGGATGCAGGATGACGATGCTTTCTAATGTGACTCACATAAGGAGAAAAAGGGCCATGCACATAAAACAAACATTGAGGGAGAGGTGTGGTGAGCGTCCCTATCATAGCCTACTAGCACTCTCATTGTGGATTGAATGGTAGCTTAATGATTACCCAGTTCAAGATGTCCACTATGTCGTGAGGAAAAACTCAGATAGTCGTTCATGAATATTTCTAAGGAGCACGGAATAAGGAAGAGTTCTTATTCCTTAGAAGTCCTTAGTCTCTCACAAGGTTCACCAAGTGGAGTGTGACTCCAAGGGTTGGAAAAACTTCTAAAACTAGTAAAAAAGGTGAGTGGCACCCTTGGAACGTGGAGGTGCATCTTGAAGAGCATGTCACGTAATTAAAAACTTGACTGACTAAATCTAAGTGGCCTAGAAAACATTAAATAGATTAGACTCTTTCTGATTAACTTATTTAATTAAACAATGAATTTATTAATTATAAAACCTAATAAAAGCCTAAGCTTGAATCTAAGACTAAGGCTAAGTCTAAGATAGTTAGGGGACTAAATTAAATAATAAATTAATTAATAGAATAAGAGATAAATCAATTTGAGGAAAAATGTGAATAAAAATCTAAAGATTGGATAAAATGCATGTGTGAGCATGAAATTAATAAATTGGATTTTTAATTTAGAAGAAAGAATAATATGAAAGAATAGTAGTACACATTGAAAATTATCTTTAGTCAACCTATCCCTAGTCTAACTAAGGACAGATAGGAGACACTCATTAAATGAGAATCTCAGGAATAAAGGGACAACTAAGAGAAAAAATAGGAACACTTAGAGAGTTTGAGGGAAATTGACTTTTTAAATAAAATAAAATTTTTAATTACTTGTGCAACTTGGGAAGATTATGACAACTGTGTGGGTGAATAATCCTAATTTATTTAATTAAAAAATTAATTAAATTGGGCATGTGGCATGTGTCAATCAGGAAAATTCTATAAAACCAATGATGTAGAGGAGAGGATCTCTCTTGGTTTTGGTAAGGTTATGTTGCTAAAGTTTTTTTTACTGTGTTTTACTTGTGAGAGTTGGGATACCACGATTGAGGAAAGAGTGGAAGCTCTTCCTTGAGAGGAAAGATTGGAGCTACTGTTGTTGGTTTTTTGTGTTTGGCCCCTTTGCTACTCGGGGGCTAATGGGGGAAATAGAGAATCCGTAGTGTTGGCTGGGAGGTACCGATGAATTCATTGGATTGGAAAGCATAGTGCAAGGACCTTGAAGGAGAAGGGTTGTGAAAGTTTTTCTTCAGCAAGAACAATTTATCATCTAATTTCATCAAGTGTTTCGGGTTACGGTATTTGACAATGATTATTTAACTTCCTATCAATTGTTGTTTTAGTTATTATAGAATGACGTCATGAATCTTATGTTTTTATATCCAATTGTATTGTATAGTATCTTGTTCTTGAATTATGGTTATTGTTGGTATATGTAATACCTTAGAAGTGTAGAATCAATGTCATATGAATATAGAAGTTCTACAGAATTTAATCCGTTTCAAGAGTAGATCTAATCTTAATATGAAGTAGAGATTAACGAATTTAGGATTCAAGAAGAATCTAGAATGTATGTTCGAAACAAATTGGTGTAGCATCGATCTTTGTAGGTAGATTTGATCTTCGTTGGTTTATTGTATGCGTTGAAGAATATAAGGTAATTTGATCTTCATTGGTTTACTGTATGCGTTGGATAATATAGGATAAATTGATCTTCATTGATTTACTAGTGCGTTGAAGAATTTAGGGTAAATTTCATTCTCATTGGTTTACTATATGCGTTGAAGAATGTAATCTGAATTTGTTGTTCATTGGTTACTGTATGCGTTGAAGGATGTAGGGCGACTTTTTTGTTCATCGGTTACAATATGCGTTGAAGAATGCAGGGCGAAGTTGTTGTTCATTGAGTTAATCTATACGCTGACGAATGTTTAAAATTTTCTCTTATTAGATGTGAATTTCGGGGATCTCCACAGACCTTAACTATTTAAAGGACTCCAGTATTTTATCAGATTGGAATCTATTTACAGCTAATTGAATCGTCGTGCTTCAATTTCTTCCTCCAATAGTTTTATGTGCTTTGACCCAGTTTCTCACGATTTTTCTCTAGAAAAATCGAGTAATTGGTATCTATTTGTGTTTCACTCTGGTGAATGCATTCGAATCATAGTTCTATGGGAATTGAATGATTAAATGTTCTTCAATACTAAATTAATAACATACTAAATTAATAACAGAAGCACGATCATGTATCTAATCATGTACCATTTGATTGTATATAATGACAATTAATATACAGCCTGTTTCAGTTTCAAAGTCTTTAAGATTATGACAAGTGGTATATACACAGTCAGATATATCCCAACAGCCTATATACCATGACAATCTGACAGTATATATACCAGCTACAGCAGTTTTAAAGATGCCTTATACAATAGATGAAATATGTTAAGATAATTCAAGTCGTTAGTAGATGGTTCGCACGGCTAGTCGATGGTAGAGGGAGATGTTAGGTGAAGACTTAACTATTGCATTCGCAAACCCTTAATATTGATATCAACGATCAGACGTACATTTAAACTATCATTAACGATTCGATGTCTTAAGCATTTCAGATCTTAAATTGGCATCAACAATCATACGTAGACTTTAACCACAGTTAACATGCAAGGACAATGTTGCGAAGGGAGAAGTTTTGTTAATTATTTTTCTTAATGATTTTCTTTAAGAAATGCACCGAGGGTTTGAAGCGAATATTAATAGATCAGATTCTAATGGTTAATTAACGCAGTACTTAATGCTCTTTCTACAGTTGGTTAGAAACCAATCATTCCGGGAATAAATCAGTAAGTGTTCACGATTATCACTTAGTGATAGTAACAATTTTCGTCCTTGTGATAAGTTGATCGAGAAAATAAGATTTTGATGAACTTGGATCTCATAATTGCCAAGGATTATTCTCGCTTTTAATCATGAAATATCTTGCCTAACTTTCACATGAATCCTTAATGTAGGCTTCCATTCAATTGGTAGGGTGAGGAATTATGTTCCACCTTAGAAAAGTTCCTTATTATTGGATTCTTATTTATAATAATGCTTAAATAAGATAGTAATATTATCATCATTAATGGAATAGAGGAAAGTACTATTACTTGAAATTATTGATATCTAATAATGGTCTAAGTATTAGTAGATGATTTGATGAGTTACCTTAGTAAACTTCTATTAAAAGGGGTTCTTTTAAAATGGATAATATAGAAGTGCATTTAATAGCAGAAAAAAGAAAACTGCGTTTAGCAGATCTGAGAGCAGAGAATATGAATTTCCGAAGAGGTAGAGGAAGAGGTGGCAGGAGAGCCCTTGCATACATTCCAGACGACATACTCCGAAGATTGGAGGCGTTGGAATCAAAGTTTCAGGAGGATCATTCCGATGACGAGACAGATCAGGAGATAGAGAGGATCCGACAGAAGCACGAAATTCCGATTGTTCAGATAATCAAATTGGTTCTAGTAGATGATTTGATTAGTTACCTTAGTAAACTTACATTAAAAGGGGTTCTTTTAAAATAGATAATTTAGCCAGTATCATTATAATAACAACTTATTTATCAAATAGAGGAAAGTACTATTACTTGAAATTATTGATATCTAATAATGGTCTAAGTATTAGTAGATGATATGATGAGTTACCTTAGTAAACTTACATTAAAAAGGGGTTCTTTTAAAAGAGATAATTTAGTCATTATCATTATAATAACAACTTATGTATTAAATAAATCATTGATATACAATAATGGTCTACGTATTAGTAGATGATTTAATGAGTTACCTTAGTAAACTTACATTAAAAAGGGGTTCTTTTAAAATAGATAATTTAGTCATTATCATTATAATAACAACTTATGTATCAAATAAATTATTGATATCTAATAATGGTCTAAGTATTAGTAGATGATTTGATGAGTTACCTTAGTAAACTTACATTAAAAAGGGGTTCTTTTAGAAGAGATAATTTAGTCATTATCGTTATAATAACAACTTATTTATCAAATAAAGTATATATAAGGATGAAATTTAGGTTGAATACATTAGTTTGAATGAAGAATATATACAACTTATGTAAATTTAGTATGAGAAAGTAACAACCTAACTAAGTGAAAATGCATTGAATTATTGGAAGAATGTTTTTATTTCAATTATTAGAAACTTAGAATTAGTATGATGTTGAGGTAGTTCTTATTACATTGGTTGTCTCGTTCCTTGCATTGATGGATTATTTTTACATATTGTTGTTGATTTAGTCACGGATTGACAAAGTATGACTTTGGTTAAGGGAACTAGATATCTCCTTGTTCTTCAAAACAATTGTCAGTCCTGAGATCTTAAATGGTCAAAATCAATTAGGTGAATCGTGGACTTGAGCATTAATTATGTGTCTTGGAGGTTAGGATAGGTTGGTCGGGTATCTATCTTATGTTATCTTTATGTAATATGGTTGATCTTGAATAATAGTGATGTTGTATTCAGATTTTTTTGTGTGGTGATGTGATAAGATTTAATGTATAATTATTGATGTATGTTGTTATCACATATCACTTGTCCTAACAGTTGTTACATTTGTTTTTACCTCTACTGTACTCACTTATTGATGTCATAATGGAGGGGTCGTTACATAAACAATTTGAAATTATAGTAGAAAAGCCACTTCCTAGAAAGTGTTGCATCTGGGTCTCTTATAGCCATCCTTGTTTGTAAATGTAGTTGAGTATGCTAAGTAGTGTGGCCTATGCCAGTGTGTGGGATGAAATTTTACCTAAAATGACATGTCATTCCAACACATTGTGGTCGAGGAGTAGTTTCAACAATGGGAAGTGGACTTATTGGGCCCATATATCCACGAACACACTACTAAAGGGACAAGTGTATCATCTAAACAAAGGACTATTTGACTCACTGGGTAGAGATTGTGCCAACCCAATATTTCTTTGTGGAGATTGTCCTGTCATTTATCTTTGAAAAAAATGTGGCAAGGTTTGGGCATTACACATAGCATTACTAGAGACCAGGGACAAATTTTTATTCAAGGAATAATTGTCACTATAGTTAAATAATCAATGATCAACAATCATAAGACAATTCCATATCATTTACAAGCTAATGATGGAAGATATTAGCAATATTTTGGAGGAGGGTATAACAAAAGTATGCTCAGTCAATCATGATGATTGCGAAAAGTGAATCTCAACTATTATGTGGGCCTATGGAACAACGTGTAAGAAACTTACTAAGAATATACCATTTAATTTGGTTTACAAACAATAGGTTGTGATTTCATTGGAATACTTGATTCTAAGCCTAATGATAGCCATCACTATGCAAATGTTATATACAATGCAATTTTAGGGTAGGTTGGACACATTGGTTCCTTTGGAGGAACACTTTTTCTTGGAAAATGCTATTAAATGGTTCAAGAGAGACACTAGAAGGCATGGCATGATTGAGGTATCTAGAACTAGCAATTTGGACATCGATATTTAGTCTTGTTGTATGATAGTAAGTTTTGGAAACAATTAAGGATGTTACAAATGCACTGGCATACACCATACCATATTGTAGAGATAATTGAAGAAGGTGCATTCCATCTAGCATTGTTGGATGGTTGGATAAAAGATTGGTGGATGAATGGTACATACCAAAATCCTTGTATTCCTTGAACCTCTGCAAAACCACCCGGAGTTATTTCGGAGAGTTAGTGTACCCTAGTAGAACTCCAATTTTTGCATTTTACATTCAACAATTCAATTCGAGCAAATTAATTTCATCTATTACAATTCAACTTTCAAAATTTGATTTTTGTTGTCTGTTTCTTTGTATGTCTAGTAATAAAAATAAAAACAAGTTTACATTTATGAAGGCTAAAATTCTCTAGCACAACAACACTCTATGGTCAGGATGTTTACACTAACTAAGGATCTACATATGGGATGGGATGGGTCGCATTAGATTCATGAAAATCATGAAGTTAACAGGAATGAAATAGGGTTTGTCTCTATGTGGCCCTTGTTCAAAATTAATGAGGGGTGTGAATCTTGTGATGTAATATTTGTTAGAATATAAAGGTCATCTAGACTATAGACTTATGCATATTGTTAAAGTCACTTTTGACTTTGCATTACTTTATGTACCTTAAGTGTTGTATTAATGAAACTTTAGAGTTTATGCACTCACGGTTTATGTCATCTCATTGTTATAAAGAGAGGTTTCTCTCTTAATTTGATATCTGAGAATCATTTTATCTCTTTTAACTCTTTCTTTATGTTCTTGGTTTTGTTCTGTGTTCAATTTTCATAATAATCTATTATCTATGTGGGATCCTATTATGTTTAAGGGGGAATGTTGAAAATGGGGGTGTAATCTTCATCTTTGGCCATGGATGACCTTATATTGAGTTGGATATTTACACACCTTCTATCATTTAAGACACAACGACTATTATATTGGTTTTAGTATTTATACACATGCTTTCATTTCAACCACAATCGACCTTATATTCTAATTATTATTATATTTATAGAATTCGTTAAAGGTGGAATTGTACACATGATCATAAACCCTCTTGGGGAAGGGACCCTACCTCTTGAGTTGACTATATATACACAAGTATCATTTGAAATTCATATCAAATGATTATTTCATTCTTAATAGATTGATTTTCCTAAGGGAACCATAGAGTATAACACTCTCTCTTGCAAATCTTAGTGAGATTAAGTGAAAGGGAGAAGACATTTCATCTATCATAGGATATAGAATAAGAGGAGAATGGATTCATTAGTGAAGAAAAGGGGATTGTTCCATGGAAAGGGAAGAATTCATAGGGAGTTTTGAAGGACACCACACATGAACAATGAACCAAGGGAAAACTTGTATGAAGAAGATTAGAACAAACAAGAGTAATATGAAGACACTCATTAGGTAATATGAATTTGAAGTTGATCCTATGAGCCAACATTTTCTGCAAGCACAACTACCCTCTTTCATGTTTTGAAAACTTATAATCTAGATTGAAGTTTTAAAAAAATGTACTTGAATTTTATAATTAAATCAAATTTTGTGTGTGTTTTATGTTTTCTTCCATAGTTATTGGGTTTTTTGTTATTTCACTATATGTGCTTCCATGCCATAGTTGTGCGCTTTGAATTTGAGATAGAATGTGTATTTTTTACTATTCACCAATGAAGTTGGTGTATCTTTTTTGAAATTGAAAATTTCCCTAGTGTTAAAGATTCATTTTATCTGGAATCCTGGATTTTCCCTAAGGTAGAAAATTGTGAGTAGTTGTTGTGGTAAAATTACATACGATTATTTTTTACTACCTTACATTTTGAGTGAATCTATCGGGATAATCATCCTATATCTCAAGCCATATCTAACTCAGCACACCAAGGAAAACCAAGTGTGAAGGAAATATGGGATACCTTCAAGGCAATTTTAAGAATGGTAAGTACTAGAACATATTGAGTGGACATTGTCTAGAATGAAACAATGAGTGGAGAAATGAGACTCAAGCCATATTGTTAATGATAGAGGATGTGTTGGTAGGGTTATGTGAAACTATATTTTTTAGTTACATACAAGGAGTAGATCAAATACAGGTCATAACTCTATTTTAAATCTCAACGACTTTCACCAATAAAAAAATTCTATGCAAAAGAAACATTATCCATCTCCATATTATTAATACATCCACTATTCAAGCCACCAATGGATAATATTTAAATTTTATTTCCTCCTACTGAATGACATCAAATGAAGAAGTACCTAGACCTATAACTCCATTTGTTACACATTATTTTTGTCACCCCTATTACCATTAATGATGTAAACCTATCCTTTGTCTTTAGAAGGATTAGTGGCCTGAATTCCTGAAGAAAGAATGGAGAAGAACTTTTCCTGAGAGAAGAAGTTGTCTTTTCCTTTGTAAAAAACGTATTAAGGAGGATCGTCACACCCTACCTAATGTTAGGGATGTGACGATCCCAGATCGTCGCTTTCTATACTAAACTTGGCCTGCAACTTCGTTACATTCTGCTCAATTATAGGGGTGTGATGAATATGTGGGAAAAATGAGCATCTTCTCGATGCTTCTAGAAGGAGAAGCTTCTTTGGTGAAGTGGCCTCTGATCGGTTTGGATCTTACTCTATTTTATGATTTATTGGGATCATCCTAACCTCCTCACCTTATCCTCTTCAGCTAATAAAAGGAAAGGAGATCTCATGGAGAAAGTTGGTTGGATTTGGAGCTTGGGATTGAGTTGGCTAGAACTTAGTTAGAAATTTCTTGAGTTTTGTAGCTTGGATTTTTTGGAGCTTTAATGTTGGCCTAGAGCTTTGCTTTGTCAAGATAGATTGTTGATCTTAAAATCCATGGAGCATAAGTGTGTGGAAAGCAAGGAACTGTTGGAAGGAAACTAACAACATCAAGGCATCTGGTTGTATCTTTCTTCCACATTCTTTAATACAGTGATATATTTATTTCCCATAAAATTGCTCTTATTTTATTGTATGACTCCTTGATCACATACATATGTGTTTTTGAGTATACGTTGTTGCATTCACTTCATTGTCTTGTCTATCTATACAAGTTCAACATCCCATAAGCCTTGTGATGGAGCAAAGATGACAATAGAGAGACTGAATGACGTTTAAAAGGTATGTTATTTATCCTTGTTAGTTAGTATGCTTGATAATTAAAACTTAGGGGAAGTTTTATATTATGTCTTGTTTTGTTTTAGTTTTAGGGTGAAACTAGGGAGATCTGTTTATGTCCACACTTACCGATTTGTCTGATAAAAAAATTGGTGAATCGACTGGGAACATATTATTTTCCTAGTAGTATTGATTTCTTTCTTTGATTGCATGGGTTTTGTTTTCTGAGTCATTGGGAGATCCAGTTTGACTCTCTGACTATTAAACTTCAGTGGAAAAACTTTCCTGCTTTTTATTTTTTCCATTTTTCCTTTGATCGTCGGACCCTACTTTGAGAGACAGTTCGACGATCTAGGATAGACACACCCTTCCTTTTGACATAGTGTGGATTCATCACATTGAATTTGTTCTCTATCATGTGATGATCAAGGATCATCGTAGTGTGTTAGTCTACAGCCTGCGACGATTGTGAAAAAAAAATTTTTTTTTATGGTTTTTCTTTCCCAAATCTTAGATATGGTTTTGAGGTGTTTTGTTGGGTCTCATTACATTTTTCTTGACAACATTGAATCTTATTTTATCTATCTTTGAAAAAAAAATAAAAAAAATCTTGCCTTGCATTAGGTTGGGGGCATCTTTGCATTTGAAGTAGCGAAATTGCATGGTTTTTGGAATTTTTCGTCTTGAATTCTTAAAAAACATTCCCCCTCATGGCCAAGATTCATGTATTTGTGTACAATCTTTTGGCTCATTTATTGAAGTTATTAATAAGTTTAATAAAATTTTGGGACATTGTCCATCTGGGAATGATAAATGTTTTTTCCTTCTCGTAATATAGCTTTCATCAAAGTGAAACATTTTCATTCTCATTTCTTTTCATTGTTTAGAGTCGGTCAAAACATCATTTAGTCCATGCCATTTTCCTCTTGAGTAAGCAACATCCTTAAAATAAAGCACTTATAAAAATTGATTAGATATTTTTATATTTTCTCATAGCAAACCTACATTAGATTAGTTGTAGGCATTTGGAATAGGTATGAAAGATAACTTTCCAAAGTTACAAACAAATAGACAATCTTGTGTTAGGGAGCAGTGAAATCTACTTGTTACATTTTGTCTTGGGAAGCCCTTCTAACATAAGGTTCAATCATGAGGTTGCATTAGGACTGGCAGAGTTACTAACCCTTGTTTTTCAGTCTTAGTGTAGAGATTGCACGTATTATTGAGGGTCACTTGAGAAGAAAATCCTGTGGGGACCTTCTCGGGTTGATTTTGGGCCTAGATACCCTCCCTTTGTGCGTGGATCGGACTGTCGACTATTTCCCGAGGACTCATTGGAGTAATTGGTAACCTTAGTGGACTATCTCTTTAGGATCTTTACACGAGGTGACTATGGAGGGGCAAGTTTTCACGGTACCTGGAATCAACATTAGCCAAACTCACTCGGGCTGCTTGGACGGTATACCAACAATTATGTGTGAGATATTGCACCAGGGTGTAAGTGTGATGTCTCGTCCCCAAGATTAGGCTAGCAGGGAGTGACATAGTAGTCTATCTGTTCCCATAGACTATAGTCAGGCACAAACAGGGAACCAGATGGAGAAATAAGGAGGAATTAAGGCTAAACGATAAATTAAGCCTAATTACTTAGGAAAAGTCACTTAAGCCTAAGTCAACGAAGAATTAGAACGAAAAGGTGATAAGGGGGGGCGACTTAATTGACAAATAATTCACTTAGGAGGAAGGGCACCTAGGTTAAGTGATGTCAATGAAGAATTAGGTCGGGAAAGGTATATAGAGAGGAATTTGACCTAATTCCTCATTATGCATGATTATGATTTGATGTTGAGAGCTTCCAGAGGAGGAGGAGAGTCGACCTTATTGTTTTGTGAATTTCTTGAGGAAACCACCACCCTTGATCGATTTCGGTATTGAGAGACACACCCTAGCCTATTGGAGATACCATCCTGGTATCTCATCATACATTTCAGGAGTATTCAGTGTGGAGGGCCGAGCTTAGCCAAGGAGGGCGCAAGCTAATTAGGAGATTCAGAGACCTGCAGTAGACCGTGGTCCCGATTGCAGATTCATTCTGACCCAGTGGAGATCTAGCCAGGGCGCTTCCATTGAGCCAGTATTCATCAAATTCTAACGGTGGAATCTTGCAGAGCGACCCACATAGCTATTTAGAGCATAGCCATTCTAGACAATCATTTGGCCTTGCATGCAGGGGTTCCCTATCAGATTCGGCCAAACCCTTCCAACCCATTTCAGTATGGGACGTGATGATCGTTTTGAGCTACATAGTAGTAGATTTCGACAGTGGAATCCATTGGGGCGCATTCATTACCCAAGGAGGAGCGCAAACCCCCCACAGTTTCAGATCTAGTGTCGTAGAGTCTGTTCTGGATTCTGTCAGACATTATTTCCAGTGCAGTAGCCGGGGCACATTGATTGTAGCAACTTTGAGATCATTCTAACTGTTGAGTTTTGAGATCGAGTTTTCCAGCTGATAGCGGTCACCGTGCTCATCCGGGATCGTTAATTTTGGTTATTCTATCCATGCATGCAGTAGATCTGTTGCCTTCTTGCGGTCACGGTTATTTCTTTGTTATTTGATTATATTCTAGTACAGATCCATGAGATCTGACTGACGATTAGTCTCTATATTTCAGTAGGCGAGTTGTATTCCCATGCATGCACTATTATTATTCATAATATTGAGCATTTTACCTTCTATGTTATTGCATGTGTCATTTTATGATTGTTAAACCTTTATGATGCAACATGCAACTAAAATAACTTACATGCAACCATAATAACTGACATGCAAACACTATAAATGAAGAACACCTTCATCAACCCCTAAAACGCATCCAGAAACCCCCAGTGTATCAGATCTGCACACTAGAGCAGTAAGACAGTAGCAAATATTTTGATCATCCGGATCAGGGATATTTCAGTGGTATCAGAGCTTTAGTCCTGCCACCCTGTGACTTAAAACCATGAATTCAGCAGAAGAACCAGATGTCCGGGAGCATGAAGGTGACGAATATGTCACGTACAGTCGACAAAAGGGAAGAAGGGATAGACCTAACTTTCTTCCTTTCCCTCCCAGTTCAGAGGAAGAGGAAGAGGAACTTAGAGAAGTAGAACGGCGAGCAGAGCGCGAGGCTAAGCACGAAGTAGAGAAGAGGCTAGGTGATAGGTATGAGTGACCAGAGGGCAGTGGTAAATCCCCAGCAGATCCAGACATAGTCTTCATGCAAGTGATCAGTGACATGCTAGCTAGTCAGCGTACCATGTCCCAGTCCTTGGCTCAGGTAGCAGATAGACTGGCTATGATAGACATTCTGGGCACTCAAGGCCCACATGCAGCACACGTGAACTCAGGGGCAGGCAGTAGACCCCAGTCACCCACTCGCACATACACCTCTGCGAGTAGGATTCCACGACCATTATTTCCCAGTTTCCAGAGGGAAACCCCAGTAGCAACACAGACACCAACCCCAGTAGCAACACAGACACCGATAGCTCAGAGACCGACCACACATGCAGAGGACATGGCAGAGTATCGGAGGGAGTATGCATCCTTGGGCCGTGACTTCCAGTAGGACATGACCCTAGTCGAGTACTGTGGACTCAGACTCAGGAACCGTCCTAGAGAGCCAAAAAGGGGAGGGCAGCAGCAGTAGCAGCAGTAGCAGCAGCAGCAGCAGTAGCAGCAGTAGCAGTAGGGGCATAACCTTGACTTCATCCGCAAAGTTGGTAAACTCACCATACCATCTTTTGATGGATCATCCAGATGCACTGCCATAGCTTGGGTACAGAAACTGGATACTTACTACAAGATCAACCAGATGACCGAGGCAGAGGCCATCAGTTTTTCCACCCTACACTTGGAGGGTGAGGCACACGAGTGGTAGTATCACGGATTGGTGACATTGGGTCACGATCACATCACCTCCTACAAAGAGTTCATTGAAAGACTCATGGATAGATTTGATAGGAGGGATCCGAAGATCCATTTCAGAGATTTAGCCCAGTTAAGACAAATTGGCACCGCAGAGGCATTCATTTCAGAGTTTCAGAGAATGGCAGTTATAGTGACAGACATATCTGAGCCACGATTGGTCATGCCATTCACCGAAGGGCTCACAGAACCCTTGAGAGGATGGGTGAAGGCATATCGTCCTCATTCCTTGCAGGATGTTGTCCGGTGCACTAGAGATTTGGCGGATTCGGTGCCAAAAACTAAACCCTTCACTAAACCCTTTGTACTACAGAGAGACAAGGATCAGAAGAACCCTCCAAGGGAGTGGAAGGGCAAGCCCAAGTTGGATGATGACACACGATGGGAGTTGATGAGGAAGAAGCTTTGCTTCTCCTGCAGAGATCCTTGGGTCCCGGGGCATAGATGCATGGGGAAGGGACAGATCCACTATATTGAGGTGGAATCAAGTAGTACGGAGGAGGATGAGGATATTCAGACATCTACAGACAGTGATTCAGAGACTGAGACAACCCAAAAACCAGAGAAGCAACCGAAGAAACCACATATACCAGCCAGGACCAAGCCCCAGGAGGAGGCCAAACCTCGTAGAGAGGTGAAAGGGGGAACCATAGCCACCCTTTCAGGAGTGCCTAGGTACAACACTCTCAGTCTTGAGGGCCTTGTATAAGGGAAATGCATGACAGCTTTAGTGGATGGTGGGGCCACCCACAATTTCATAGACGCATCATTGGTAGCCAGAAGAGGATTACGCACAGAGGAGTTTGAGGGATTCCATGTAGCAGTGGCGGATGGATACACGATGTCATGTCTAGACATGGTCCCTGAACTAGAGGTCAAGCTTGGAAACTACACCCTGATTGACACATTTTATGTAGTTGACCTATCCGATACAGATGTCGTATTGGGAGTACAGTGGTTATATTCATTGGGGGAGATTGGGTTCAACTATCAGACGTTGACCATGAGCTTCAGAGATACGCGTGGATCGAGAGTTGTGTTGAGAGGTATGTCTACAGGGGCACCTCAGACAGTATCGGCGAAGAGGATGGAATGGATTTTTCATCATGGTGATGTGGCTTACGTAGCAGAGTGTTGGATCAACACACGAAAAGACTCAGGGGGTAGGGAGCAGTACCATCCACAGATCAGAGAGCTTCTGGGACGCTATGAGCCAATATTTGGACCGATACCACCAGGGAGACCACCAAACAAAGGGTTTGAGCACATGATTGAGTTAGAGGCAGGGGCTACACCAGTGATTACAACACCTTATAGACACCCCAAGAAATTTAAGGACGAAATTGAGAAAGAGATCAAAGAATTGCTCGCTATGGGGCACATCAGGCCCAACAGGAGTCCTTTTGCATCTTTAGTAGTACTGGTACTGAAGACGGATGGCACATTACGGATGTGCATCGACTACAGAGCGCTCAACAAGAAAACGATCAAGAATCTTTACCCTATTCCACGCATAGATGAGTTGATGGATGAGTTACATGGGGCAGTCTTCTTCAGCAAGATTGATCTACGTTCAGGATACCATCAGATCAGCATCAGGGAGAAGGATATTGAGAAGACAACATTCCGATGCCATTTTAGGAATTTTGAGTTCTTGGTCATGCCCTTTGGACTGACCAACGCACCAGCCACTTTCCAGTCTTGCATGAACCATATCTTCAGGGGACAGTTGAGGAAGTACATTTTGGTATTCTTCGACGACATATTCGTCTATAGCAAGACATGGGATGAGCATTTGGCACATTTGGAGATGGT
>ML832988.1:0-15698 GCA_009831015.1 Picea engelmannii
GAGTATTTTGAGCTATAAGTCAATTAAATTCACTAAAGAGGGCATTTTGGGCACAATACTTGGAGGAACCTCTCAGTGTAATAGCTCATTGGAATCAGGAGGAGAAACACTACAGGATAGGATGGTGAGAAGTGACTTTCAGTGGCCAGGAAAGCCACAAGGAGAGATAAGGCACTTTTCAGAGGTAAAAAAGGTTAATTAATTAATTAAAGTGATTTAATTAATTAATTAATAATTAAAAAAGAAAAGTCACTTTGGAGAGACAAGGAGAGCAGGAAGTATAAAGAATATGCAAGGGCCTCTATTCTCTCATTCATTCATGTATGATTATCATTTTGATATCTGGCTTCTAGCTAGAGAGCCCATACCTTGGGGGGTTTGAGGGTTTTGACTTAATAAACCCTAGAGGATGATTCGGTGGTGAAACATTCCACCTAGCTTGTCCCAATATTGGTATTGGGGATGCAATACTCTCCCACACCATTCTAGTTCAGATCTACTCAATGCATGAGGGTTTTACACTAGCCACAGGCACAAGAAGAGAAGGAGGGCACACCATTAGGGGTTTCCAGCAAGGGGGGCACACCATCCATTGAGGTAAGTTTGTTCCAAGTGATTGGCAGGGCTTCTAGATATTCTGGCACCTGGATTTTCATTGCATGGTTGTGTCCATTAGATATAGTGCATTCCAGTGGATTTTTATGTGTCATTTGATTTATTGGATGCATGGGGCAAATTGGAGGAGAGGAGCACACTTCAAAAAGTGATTTCAACCATTTGGTAGATCAGATCTTCATCATTTCACTTGGGACTTCACCACGGAGGTAACCAAGCCCCGATCTATCATTTTAGTGGTTTTGTGGATCATTTGGAGGCCTCTATGGGACAAGTCGAATTATCTAGGGTTTTAGGCATCCAAGGGGGCGCACCATTCCTTGGAGGAGATTCAGATCCATGAGTTTGAGAGGGATATTGGATATTTGAGCACCCGGGTTGTTCTTGCCTTTACCCGATCTACTGTTTGGCATATTTACTGGAGTGATTGGACATATTTGGCAGCAGGGCTGAATTGTTGAGGCTATTCAGTGATCCAGCAGGATGTGGCATCTTCCAGCTTGGGGGTTGATACTTCATACGGCCCAAATATTTCTTGTATTGGTATTCATTGTGTATTCAGCCTTTGGAGGCTTATAGTATCTTCTTGGAGCATTTTGTAGAAACTCTTGTTGTGTTATTGGATCCATCTATTGAGCATTCTAGATCGACATCTTCATTGTATCAGGTTCTTCTATTTATGATTAAAATCATATCTGAGGTGTTTTGGCTTGTCTATCATATTGTTGATCTTGCATATGGTTGAGGTATATTCCATTACGGTATCTTCTTGTTTATTGTTGAAACACATATATAAATTCATCATCATAAACCCTAAGGCCGAAATCAAGAGGTCAACGTGCAAGTAAACACATACAAACAAGTAAATCAACAAAGTGTTTGACGAAATGCCACAACCAATAAATGTTTAAAAAGACACCCAAAATCGTGATGTTCTTGGCATGTTGTCTTGGGAACATTACAATGACTACTCTGAAAACTTAAAGGCTTGGATAACCATTTTCAACCTGAATGGGAAGGCTTCCATTTGGTGGGAGGACCTTAGGAATTTGAAAGGATTCCATGAGAAGAACTTGTCATGGAAACAATTTGAGAAGTACTTCAAGAAGAAGTACCTATTAGAAAAGTATTTTGATGGGAAGACCATAAAGTTATATGAAATCAAGCTAGGACAACTCACCATAGATGATTATGTCAACAAATTTCTCGAGTTGATGAGGTATGTGCCCTACATAAAAGATGAAAATGTAAAGATGCAACTATTCATTAGTGGCTTACCTCAGTCCTACCGGGACAAAATTGAATTTGATGAGCCAAAGACCTTAGAAGATACTATTCGAAAACCAAGGTATTGCTATGAGAAATTCAAGAGTAAGACAGAACCCTGTGAAGACTGGAAGAAGAAAGAAAATTTTGGATTCAAGAAGAAGGGGTTTAAACCCTCAAAATTCAAGAACCCTGGCAAGAGCTCTAGGATGAGCCTTCCTGCCAAAAGTGTTGATTAGCAAAAATTTTCGTCCCAAAGTGGAAATAAACCATCCATATAAACTCCAAGTAAGATTGATAACACAAAGAGAGAAACCTTGAAATTTTGGGGTTGTGGAGAGGAACATTTGTTGAGGGATTGTCTGCATAGGAAACAGAACCCTGGGAGGGTCTACAATGTCCAAGAGGCTACCACAGTCAATGATGTGGCTAGGAGCCTGCCACAAATTTATGCAGCCTTGGATAATAGACAAGTTGACCACCAAGCTTTAGTGGTGGAGGTGGAAGGTACACTTTCCAACCATCTTGTTTCTATTTTAATTGAACCTGGTTCTAATTTGAGTTATGCTTCCCCTTAAACTGTTGAGAAATGTAAATTGCAACAAGTTAAACATGTTAAACCATGGTTGGTACAACTAGCCACTGGAACCACAAGAAAAGTAACAAAGGTCATACCAGCATGCCAATTGGTCATGAGTGGGTTTCCCACCCAAGCAAACTTAAACATACTCCCTCTAGGATATTATGACCTGTTGATTGGCATGGATTGGTTGGCTTCCCACAAAACCAAGTTGGACTGTTACAGTAAAACTTTGGAGTGTGAAAGTGAAGAAGGAATGAGGGTAACCCTACAAGGGATTCCAAATCCTATCTCAGTGAGACAAATATCAGCCCTCCAAGTGAAGAAGTATTATATAAAGGGATGTCCCTTGTATGCAATCCAAGTACTAAACTCTGTTGAAGATGAAAAACCCAACCTAGAGAACCATCCCATATTTAGAGAGTATAAATATGTATTCCCAGAAGAGGTACCAGGTCTACCTCCAAGAAGGGATATTGACTTTTCAATAGAACTTGTACTAGGAGCAATGCCAATGTATAGAACACCCTATAGAATGAGTACATCAAAGCTAATTGAGCTCAAACTTCAACTAAAGAAGATGTGGGACAAAGGCTACATACGGCCTAGTGTGTCTCCATGGGGAGCACCATCGTTGTTTGTGAAAAAGAAATATGACACACTTAGACTATGCATAGATTATAGAAAACTCAATAAGAAGACCATCAAGAATAAGTATCCCTTGCCAAGGATTGATGACTCATTTGACCAATTGAGGGGTGCTAAAATATTCTCCAAGATTGACTTGAGGTTTGGATACCATCAGGTCCGAATCAAATATCAAGACATACACAAGACAACCTTTAGGAAAAGGTATGGTCACTATGAATTTGTGGTGGTGCCATTTGGGCTTACCAATGCACCAACCCATTTTATGTGCTTAATGAATAACGTATTCAAAAAGTTCTTGGATAGGTTTGTATTGGTTTTCATTGATGATATCCTAATATATTCCAAGAATAGAGAAGAGCGTGAAGAACATCTCAAGTTAGTACTCCAAGTACTGAGAGAACATCAACTCTATGCCAAACTCAATAAGTGTGACTTTTTCCAGAAACAAGTCCACTAACTAGGCCTTGTTATTTCTAAGGAAGGAGTGGCAATTGACCTTGACAAGATTAAATCCATCATGGATTGGTCTACCCCAAAGGATGTATCTGATATCATATCCTTTATGGGTCTAGCGAGATACTATAGAATATCATAAAATGATTCTCCAAGATTGGTTGCCCAATCACCTCCCTTAAGAAAAATGGGGTTAAATTCATTTGGACATCAAAATGTGAGGAAAGATTTCAAGAGCTGAAATACATTCTAACCAATGCACCTGTATTGAAGATTGCAGATCCAAACAAATAATTCCTTGTGTGTACAGATGCCTACAAGGAAGGGCTCGAAGGAGTCCTTATGCAAGAAGGACATGTGATTTTCTACGAGTCCGGAAAATTGAATGAGCATGAATTCAATTATGTGACTCATGATATGGAATTGGCTACCATAGTGCATGCTCTAAAAATGTGGAGGCATTACCTCTTAGCTAGAAGATTTGTACTTATGACAGACCATAGTGGGTTGAGGTATTTGTTTGACCAAACAAAACTCAATGTGAGACAACCTAGGTGGATGGATCTCCTTAGTGAGTTTGATTTTGAAATCAAACATATCAAAGGAAAGGAGAATAGGGTGGTTGATTCCCTTAGTAGAAGTATGAAAGTAGTTCACTTGACAGCTTTAAGTGCCAGTGAATCAGACATCAAAGAGAGGGTCAAAATTTCATAAGAGACATATGCATTTTTCAAGACCGTGACATCATACCTAAAGCAAGAGCCCGCGGGGATGAAGTATGAAGGTTATCAGATGCTTGGTGATGACCTGCTGACTTACAAGGGCAGATTATACATTCCAAATTGTGACAACTTGAAGAGGTTCATAATGGATGAACTACACAAAAGACCATATATTGGTCATCCTGGTTATCATAAAATGATCATGGCCACTAGAAAGTTATTCTATTGGCCTAGAATGAAAAAAGGACATAGTTGATTACTTGGCTAAGTGTCTAGAATGTCAGCAAGTCAAAGTAGAGAATTGACACCTAGTAGGGTTGTTGCAGCCCCTACCAATTCCCGAATGGAAATGGGAAACCATCTCCATGGATTTCATCACAAGATTACCAAGATCAACCAAATAGAATAATGTCATCATGGTAGTTGTGGAAAAACTGAGCAAGGATGCTCACATCATACATGTCAAGTCAACTTGCAAGGCAATAGATATTTCCAACATCTTCATGAAAGAGATATTCAGACTGCATGGCATGCCTAAGGAGATTATATCTGACAGAGATACAATGTTTACTTCAAACTTTTGGAAATCTTTGTTTGTTGGTTTTGAAAAAACATTAATCTTTAGTACAGCCTATCACCCTCAAACTGATGGGAAGACAGAGAAGGTAAACCAAGTATTAGAAGACATGTTGAGGATGCATGTAATGCATCAGCCAAATAAATGGGAGGACTACCTACCACTGGTAGAATTTCCTTACAACAATGGCTATCAAGAGTCATTAAAAATGAGTCCTTTTGAAGCCCTCTATGGAAGGTAATGCAACATTCCAATCAGATGGAACAAGCTAGTAGACAATGTTACAATCGGTCCAGATATGCTAAAGGAAATGGAACAACAAGTGATTCAGATCAGGAAAAATATGAAGATAGCCCGAGATAGAGAAAAGAGCAATGCAAACCTGAAAAGGACTCCTAGAGACTTCAAAATAGGGGATCATGTGTATCTTCAGGTTAGACCCAGAAGAAGCTCCTTGAGGATGGGAGCTTGTGCCAAGATGTAACCTTAGTATTGTGGATCCTTTGAAGTTTTGGATAGAGTGGGACCAGTATCATATCAACTAGCACTTCCTCCCATAGTGAAAGCACATAATGTTTTCCATGTTTCTTTATTAAAGAAGTATGTACATGATTCTAATCATATTATTGACTAGTCTGTGATTCAGGTGGAACCCAAGGGAGAGTTCCTTCCATAACCTCAATGCATAATAGACAGGAAGGAAACCCCACTCAGGAATATAACCATTTCATAGGTCAAGGTGTAGTGGAAACACTTTGGCCCAGATGAGGCTACATGGGAAATGGAGGATGCCATGAGACATGCATATCCAATTTTGTTTTCTTCTGTACATACAAAGCACATTGATAGGTAGAACATTGAGGATGATGTTCCTTTAAGGGGTAGTGGATTGTAATACCCATGTTTCCCCCAATTTGTAAACATAACTATAAATGGCCAAGAGACTATGGAAGACTAAATATGTGTGAATGTTTGATTTGATGAACCTTTGTATAAAAGGGCCAGTGTATGAATTTTCTGTTATTAATAGAATTTGAATTTGAATATGTGTTGCATAATTGTTGAAAGGGGGGAAGTTTTCCAAGATAAACCATGAATTATATGAGAGAGATGGTGCAGGGAAACCAAGTACGATTGAAATGACCCTCACCAGACCAGTACCTACTGGGAGTAATTTCTCAGCAGTCCTCTAACCCATAAACGAATTACTAGTTGGGATGGTAACTAGAAGGCCATCCTCAAGAGTTAATGAGGAGATGGGGCAAGGTACCCTTCTGTAAGGCTTCCATGATTGACAATGAATGGGGATTTGGACCCATGCAACCTTGTTAAGGAAGGCAAGAAATGAGGTAATTCGGGGACAAGAGATAGAGAGGGGGAAAGACAACATAATAGAGAAAACACTCTCCTGAGAAGAGTAGGAGGGGAATTCGATTTTGAAGTTGAGAAAGAAAAGTTGAGAAATAAGCTTGATTTAGTTGTAAGAAGCCTGGTGAAGGGTTTCTCTACAAGATGGTAAACAAGGCTGACGAGTGACTGGGGAAGTACTCGTGCAGACCTTCTTTCTTGGAGAAGAGAAAACAAGTTGCCCAGTTTCTGCGGGAGAAGGAGAGTAACCTTTGTCCCTGACTGTTGTAGAGAAAAGAGAAAGAATCTCTCTCAAAGCATCATGGTCTTGCACGAGGGTGGCTAGTGGTAAATCTAGTAGGAATGGTTGTTCCTATGGTTGGGAGGAAACAAGAACCTCTTTCAGCAGTTGCTTCACATTTTCCAGTTCTTATAAGTATTTTCATACTATGTGTATTATATTGGATGTGATTATGAGATGTTTGTGTTTATGATTCAGTTTCTCAGTATTTGAACAATTGTTAGAAATGTTCTTTTATTTCTGTAAACTATTATATCTATGTGATCTTGGAATTATTTCAGTTTAACTGTTAGAGATTCATGGGATGTGATTACGCAGGAGAGTCGGGGTAGGATCGACTGAAATGTCTAAGACCTACAAACCCTATGAATTTTACCTTAGCAGGAATGTTAAGTCCGAATTCTGTGGGAGAAGGGTGTTTTTCCCTTAGAATATTTTCCCATCTGACTAAGGACTCGTGCCCATGTCCTTAACCTTTTTGTTGCTAAAGGGTTAGCACCTAGCCCCTGGAATTCCCAAAGTATTCATGTGACCAGGGCCTAGGAACCCTGTGTTATCCCAAAAGGAGATAAGCATTCCAACTTCGAGACTTGTGACTCCACAATCCTTGAAAGTAGTTCAAGATCAAAGTCATGAATCGACGAGGATCATTGATCTGGGGATCCAGTATGAATCTCTCTTAGTTTTCCGATCAGACATAGAAAGGGAGGCATTAAGCGCTTCAACGAAGTCTTACATCGAGAGATTTGGAATGGTCTAATGTTGAAACCCCTGAAGGCCATAGAAGCGGAGTTAATCTGGACCGTTGAACTGGTGGGACACATGTCCAAATATCTAGTGTGGTCTGAAGGGAAAGCCGAGAGACACACTCACCGAAATCCCGAACACCAAACTGTCGAAGTAATGCAGGTCGTCAATCCTCAGATCCTTCGAGATCCTTCCAAACCGTCGATATAAGGGACCCACCTTTGACTACTTGACTAACCGAGAACACTTAGTGGAGTGATACGTGGCCCCTATACTTTCCCCATCAAGTTTTGACTATTGAACTAGGACCGTTGGATGATGGGGTACATGGAAACCGATCCAGTGGTTCGGAGACTACGTACTCCAAAGGATTTTGGTCGAGGGTTTTCAAGGTGTGAAAATCATCAAAGTCGTGAACACTGAAGTAAATCTCGACCGTTGATCGAAGAGGACACATGGCACAAGATCCGAGAGTCTGGAGACTCAGCTCTTCGGAGGATTTGGTAGGCATCGAAGCCCAGAGATACGAAGTAATGAGAACCGTAGATCTAAGGATCTATGTGGAATCCTACTGACCGTTATATCGAAGGGCTGGACAATTAATGGTCTAATATGATGTGTCTCGATGAAGTTATCCGAGGTGACATGGACCCGCATTACGCGTGCCACGTGTCACCCAGTTTTGGACAATTCACACATTTGTTGTGCCTGTTAGAGCATGACACGCGTCACCCCCTATCGTGAACTCATGTCATCCTTGGACCCTCGCCACATGTCAATTTCAAGTTCGTGGCCACCTAACCTACATGGCTGGTGACGTGTCCGAGATTCAGGGAGTTTGGATAGCTTAGAGAGTTCGAAAGATGAGGGGCGTGGTACAATTTAGGAACGCCCAATGCAAATCATCGAACGTTGATCGTCGAAGGCCGAACGATGAAGGGCTAGGGGCACGTGGTGATATTTCAACATTCCGGGGATTTGGAAAAAGGTGTGCTATGCGTAGATCGTTGAAGCCCCCTCATTACCGTAGGATCTCAGCGAAGGATGTGGACCGTGGATCTCCTCTGTGGCTCGACGATCTGATATTTTGACAACAGTTTTGGGAACTCCCGAAGTCCGGGAAATTCCAAAGCGTCGAAACCTTGCTAACATAAGCTCTTAGCTCCTAGTTTCCAGCCCAAGGTCACGAGGAGGATCCAGCTAGTTGGTTTAATCACTTAGTGAGAGATGTAAGATTCGGTAAGTCCCTTTAAGATGGTTTTTCTTAAGCAATGGACCAAACATGAACCAGGGAAAGTGAAAAATTGATGCCCCACCCCTAGAAAGACTATTTAGGGGTTGGGTGTGTTACAAATATGTTCTCGACTCGTCCTTTTATTTCTTCTTTCAGAAGGTAACTCGTGGGTCCTGGCACCCATGGTGATCTTTTCTACTATATTATAGTTGACTGCTTCATGTCCCTTTTGACATCTCTCCATACTTCCATTCATTGGGGTGATTGGTTGTTCAACTACCAACCTCTGTCATTAATTGATTTGTCTTGAAATCAGGGCTAAGGGAAGTAATATGAATAAAGATTGAGGTCCTTTAGTTTATTAGGGCCTCCTCTTATTCTACTATTGATATCATGGCTTGTACTTTAAGGCTTCACCCATTAGTCAACTATCAAAGTTTACAACTAAACAATAATACATTTACAATATTTGCAAGCCATTGCATGGAAATCATAATTTATGACTAATTAAAGTATGGAGGAAATAGGGGTGTTACAGTTATGATAAAACCCTTATAGTTTCCCCAACAACTCTAATTTAATAACATTCAAGCTTACTCCTATTTAAGGTGATACCAAGACACAATTTCCCTTTGGGAAAAAGCCTGTTAAAATGACTCCTAGGATGACACTCTTTTTAAACAACCATATCATGACAAGGAAACCACTTTTATCATTAAAACCAAGCAAACCAAAAATCAAGGAGAGTGGGTATCCTACGAAATTAAAATGAAAAAGGACAAAATAGAGGGAAAAACCAAAAGGTGCCTACAATCAAAACTAAAATAAAACAAGTCAAAAGATCAAAACCGAAACAAAGGAAAATACATATAAGCAAAAAATTAGAATGTGGTGACATATGTACATAAATATGAACTTGTGAGGAATAACATAAATTTAGGTGGCAACCATTCATAGGGAATTGGAGTGGTTCACCATCCAAGGTTTTTAATTTGAAAGCAGTGGTCCCTAAAACCCCATAGATTGTGTAAGGACCCAACCATAAAAATCAAACTTGTGGTGTTTGGATGGAGCCTCACGTGATTTGTCCCACAGTAGAACACCATCCCCTAATTTGTAATTTACCATTGTGGCTCTTTTATCGAAGGAACGTTTGGAAATGTCTTGATTCTTTTGGATGTGTTGGAATGCATCCTTTTTAACCTCCTCTAGTTCGATCAATGTGTATAAATGATGTTGTAAGGGATGGAAAACACCTTCTGCCTCAACAATAGCCAATATCAAGGCTAGAATTTGCAAGTGAACAAGAAGAACATAAGGGGTTATGTACACCAGAGTGTAAGGACTTTGGCCCATAGCCATCTTAGGAGTTATCTAGTCAACCCATAAAGAAAAGTTTAGTTTTGTGTGCCAATCATGCTTGTTGTCTTTGATCATTCTCTTAAGTCTAACATGAATCATATTTTTATTTGTTGATTTTTCCAATCCATTACCTTTGGGGTAGTAGGTGGAAGATCGAAAAAGTTTGATGTCGTATGTGACACCAAGGTGATGCATGACATAATACTTGAAATTTGATCCACAAAATGACATCTAATTTTAGTCGATATTCTTTATCCTTACCTCATCACCTAGTGATGATATTGGTACACATCTCACGTTTTTGTTCTTGTAAACCCTAACAAGAATATCACCCACATAAAATATGCATTATGTTATGACCCATCCATGGAGATGTGTTCAAGAAAAAATGAACGTACATTTGATAGTGTGAGTCTCCTATATGGTGACTTGACTTGGAATTACATTCAAATGTTATCCCTCTCCCCCCGATTAAGAGTTTTATTACTCACCCTATATTTCTTCCCTTCAATGAAAAACTAGAGGGTTGATTAGGACCTCACTGGGTTGACCTAGGCCTCCATATTTATTCCCCCAAATCCAATGAGGTGGTGGGACATCACTTCGATCCAAGGAGATAAGAACCTCAAGCTCTTTATTCGAGCAAGAAATGTATCTTTTCTTATATATCCCACTTAGCTAACAAATGAAATAGATAGCTTAGAGCATGTTTGCTAGCTTATTTGTGATATTCTTCAGTTGTGATATTCTTCAGTGATAGTCAAGAGAGAATCTTTGCTAGATTATTCGTGACTCCTTTCTTGTACTTGATCAATAGGTGAAATTGTTGTAAGAAACCTAGTCACTTGTAGTGCCTCACCTGCTCCATCTTGTTCTGAATCTGTAGATACTGGAGGGGTTGATGATCTATGTGTATAATGGTCTCTTTTCCCACTAGGTAACACTTCCAATTCTTCATCGCCTACACAATCACAAACAATAATTTATCATATGTGGGGTAGTCAAGAATCGCTCCATGTAATAGCTCTGAATGATCGCATACAAGCCTCCCTCCCTACATTAGCACCTCTCCTAATACATATCCACTAGCATCGGTTTCTAGCTCAAAAGGTTGCTGCAAATTTGGCATAGCTAGGAATGGAGCATTGTTGATTTTCTTCTTCAAATATTCAAATTCTTTTTGATGTTGTTTTCCCCAATGAAAACTCTTCCCATTGGCAGTCAATGAATATAATGGTGTTGTTGTTGTGGAAAATTTTATGATGAATTTCCTTAAATATTGGGATGCTCCCATGAAAATCCTTACCTATGTCACGCCAGTGGGAATAGGCCATTAAGTGATGGCTACAATCTTATTTGAATCCACTCTCAAGTCTCCTCCTCCAATCATGTGTCTAAGATAAATCAAGGATGTCTTCCCAAACTCGCATTTTTGCAATTTGGAAATCAATTATTTTTTCTTTAAGGTCGCCAATACCAGTGTCACATGTGAGAAGTGTTCTTGCCATATGTTTCTAAAGATTAGTATGTCATCTAGATAAAATATTACAAAAGAGTTAATGGAGGGGTGTTGCACATCATTCATGAGTCTCATAAAATTTGCAAGTGCATTGCATAAACCAAAATGCATTACTAACCACTCATACAAACCTTGTGTTTTTTTAAAAGTTGTCTTCCACATGTTCTCTGCTTTAATCTTTACTTGATGATAGCCATATTTTAGGTCCAATTTGGTGAAGAATTTGGCTTGTTGCAGCTGATCCAACAAGTCATCAATCCTCGGAAAAGGATATTGATTCTTGATGGTGATCTTATTCAGGACACGATAGTCAATACACATTCTCCAACTTCCATCTTTCTTTGGAACCATGATGATGGGTGACCCATAAGGCGATTACTAGGTCTAATGACTTCTTGCTCCAACAACTGCTTCAGTTGCTTCTTCACTTTTGCTTCGATGATAGATTGCCTATACAACCCTATGTTTGGTAGTGGTGAATCTGGAAACAATTGAATCTCATGTTCAACCTCCTACTGGGGTGGTAGTCCACGAGGCTCTTGAAACAATTCCTTGTAGGCTTCTATCAATTGTTGTATTTTTCGACACTGCTTGCCACTATATCCTTCCAAGGATGCCTTCATCTCCAACTAGCTTCCTTCTCCTTGTTGTTTTCCTTCTCTTAAAAATAATAAGACAAATTTCTTCATACTGCCCATGATTCTTCTAGCCTGATCAACATTGACTAGAGAAAGTTTGGCTTTGTCCTTGTGTGTGTTTATGGCATATTCTCTTCCCTCTTTGACCAGTCTATATTGGTTATCTATTATCCTAAAGATGGAATCCCTCACATACAAATATAGGCTTCCCAAGATGACTCTGCATACATCTAAAGGAACCACATCTACAACCACTTCATCAACACAGTTTTGGTTGATGGAAAATTTGATTTTGCATTAATTTCTTACCATCAATTCCATATACCACTTTACCCAACCCAAAGGGTGTGTTTGCGATGGTATTATGTCTCTATCCCAAGTTTCTCAACCAGTTGTGCAAAGATTAAGTTAGATTGTGAACCAGGATCAAACAAACAATCCACAATCTTATGTTTCATGTGGATTTTAATCCAGAACAATTCAGTCATCACCTTATCCTCCCTGTGGATGCAACTGACTAATACCACATCCTTTTGCAGATTGATTTAGTTGATATTCCCTTCTAAGTCTGATTTGTTTTCCACCCTCTCCTCGACATCCACACTTAGCATTGATTTCTTCTTATTCTGGAAATTCTTGGGGAACTTCTCAGGGAGAAATTTCCAATAGTCTTCCTCAGTATGTCCCTTTCAGTCGTAACCTTTATATTGCTTGTCATAAGAGGTTGCTTCATTTGTCGTTGCCACAATATTCTTCTCATTACAATTATTTTTAATCTTTACCTTCTTCTTCTTCTCTTGCAATTTGTTTGCTTGAGTGTGTCTGGCTACTACTTTCGCTTATTTCCTTTGAGGTATTGTGCCTGAACACTAGCCTCATCAATTGTCTTTGGTATAAAAAAAATCAATTGACATCAAATATGTGTAGCAATGCCCCCACATACTTGATCAACATTTCAACACTTTTGAGAGAGACTCCCATTTGGATTGCTCTCATCCTAAACTTGGTGGAGAATTCTTACATTGACTGCCCTTTCCTCTACCTAAAATAATTCCACACTATCTATTGGTGGTCCTCATATCTGATTGGGTAGAACTGTGCTTTTATCATGTCCTTAAACACCTCCCATTCTATGATCGGTGGCTCATTTTTCAATGCTCTACCTACTATATCACTCTCCCACCATGCCAAGGAATAGCCTTCAAGCTTCAATCAAGCGAATGTAATATTTTGCTTTCATGTTACCTCATATACATTGAAGTATACATCCATCTGTTGTATCCATTGGTTCAACTTGTTGGCATCAACTTCTCTAGCATATGGTTTGATGTCCAAATTGGCCTCCACATGGAAATGTACATGTCGCTTACCACAGTTTCATTATCCCATCTCTGGCTCAGCCTTGCATTCTGCCTCTGGTTTCTTTTCTTCTCTCTTGGGTTCATTTTCTCTTCATTGTGCTTCCAACAATTCTGACACCATTGATGTCAATTTGGCCATGCTCCGCTCAAGTCAATCCAATATGACTCTAGGATCTTCGTCCTCATTTCCAACTTGATATTCCCCAACCATTTGTTGTTCTCTACGACGCTCTAATCCTGACAACAATTCTTTTCCACTTATCCTGTAGTCATTGTGGGTACTTACCATACAGGTCACACTAGGTATTCGAATTCAATGCTTTCATACCTTATGATCCATAAAAAGCGGGCTTATTTCCTAACCATCTCCTCAACATGGATCCTAATGAAATTATTTGTATTCTTTGTATATGTTCTAGTCACTACATGTCTTACTCATGGTAAAACATTCATGACAGATGAGGGCGTTAAATAATAAATGTCCAGTGTTATTTGAGAACGCACATAATTGGTGTAGACTGTTACAAGTGAATAATATAGAAAAATAAATGTATCTTCAAAAAGGATGTTCCATTAGAGACCAAGTAATAGGTTAACAACATCTAAGCGTTCAGTTTTCCACACATGATAATGAGGTATATTCAAAGAACATTGCTAGTCTGGAGATACTCCTTAAGATATCTTTCACACTCAGAAACATGGTCAAACAAGAAGAACAAAACAATGTTGGTCTCCCCTCGACTAGGGTTTACAGTGATCTTTGAACATCAAGTATACTCATGTCGGTCTCTCCTCATAGGGCTCACTTGGAAAACAATGAGAATGCATGGTATGCTTCTCAGAAGTTAGGGTTCGTTCTAGAAAGGGAAAACATGAGAGAAAGTTAGGGTTCAGATTGCACAAATGGGAACATCAAAGCAAGCTAGGGATGGTGTTGGACAAAGAGGAACACGAGAGAAATTAAATATGGCACTCTAGTGCTTAGGAACACCCAGAGAACTAATTGTACAACCAACTGCTCCTCACCATCAACAATTAAGAAAAATACATAACAATAATTAATAATGGATTGCCAGCAATTTCAATAAACTATGCAAGTGAATTTGAGCTAGTCAACTACTCAACACACAAGGGAAACATAAAAGAAAACTCATAAGACAAGATTACAAGCTCTCCGATTCAGATTGGTGCTTCTTAGTGAAGTCTCGACAACACACTCCTTCCTCTATGCACCAAAGAAACCTTTCTTTGTCTTCATGAACTAGCACATAAGAGGAAGAGGGGATAAATGGAAGTCATGCATCCCCGACTCTTGAACTTCCCCAAGTTCGGTTCTCCTCCTTTCATTTATTTTCCTTTTGTATTTTGAGTATAGAGAAGGTCTATGAGTCTTCATCTCTTTAATACTTTTTTTTTTCTTTTACAATCGTCTCCTCTCACTTGTCTTAGGTATTGATGGAGTGCATATGTGGACATCAATCATGATGGTATGGGGCCCTTCATGCCAACAGACCGGTCCTTTCTTCATCCAAAACCTCCAACCTTGCTCATGCCAACCCCTGTAAAAGCATGTGCCTTAGATCAAATTCAAATCAGTCTTACTCACTTGATGATGGATATGAGATGTGCATCCCCCAGTGAGGAACCTTGAACAAAGTACCTAATTGTGTTTCTGGAGTCTTAGTTGATGATAATCTATTGAATATTGTTCTCCTTGGTTATTTGAACTCCTTGGAGAAAGGTGTAAGCCTTTGCTTGATTATTAGAGACTTGGCCAAAGCTCCATGCGAAATTGAATTGAATGTTTCAGTTGGAGCCAAAAATAACCCATCCTGCACCTGCCACCTTGGGATATAGTTGTGTTGATTTCTTTTTCAAAATTAACTTTAAAAGAAAAAACATTAGTAAAATTTCATTATAATTAATTTATGTTTTTATTTTCCCTATAATATAATATAGTTGCAATATACAATTATTTTTAAAAATTTATAAAAAAAAAAAAACTTTATTTTTAAAAACAAATAAATTATATAAAATAATTTTTAAAATTATAATGTGTAAAAAATAAACTAAAATTAAATTTCATATATATGTGAAAATTTATTAAAAGATATGCATAATGACAATGACAAAATGAGATTTGAATTTATATTATAAACAATTACAAAATGAAATTTAAATTTAAATTATAAACGATTACAAAATGAGATTTGAATTTAAATAGTAAAAGTTAAAACAATTTGAATTTAGATTATAAACAATTACAAAATGAGATTTGATTTTAAATAGTAAAAGTTAAAACAATTTTTAGTAAACTATTTAAAT
>ML832988.1:24278-76349 GCA_009831015.1 Picea engelmannii
TAGTTCATGAAGACAAAGAAAGGTTTCTTTGGTGCATAGAGGAAGGAGTGTGTTGTCGAGACTTCACTAAGAAGCACCAATCTGAATCGGAGAGCTTGTAATCTTGTCTTATGAGTTTTCTTTTATGTTTCCCTTGTGTGTTGAGTAGTTGACTAGCTCAAATTCACTTGCATAGTTTATTGAAATTGCTGGCAATCCATTATTAATTATTGTTATGTATTTTTCTTAATTGTTGATGGTGAGGAGCAGTTGGTTGTACAATTAGTTCTCTGGGTGTTCCTAAGCACTAGAGTGCCATATTTAATTTCTCTCGTGTTCCTCTTTGTCCAACACCATCCCTAGCTTGCTTTGATGTTCCCATTTGTGCAATCTGAACCCTAACTTTCTCTCATGTTTTCCCTTTCTAGAACGAACCCTAACTTCTGAGAAGCATACCATGCATTCTCATTGTTTTCCAAGTGAGCCCTATGAGGAGAGACCGACATGAGTATACTTGATGTTCAAAGATCACTGTAAACCCTAGTCGAGGGGAGACCAACATTGTTTTGTTCTTCTTGTTTGACCATGTTTCTGAGTGTGAAAGATATCTTAAGGAGTATCTCCAGACTAGCAATGTTCTTTGAATATACCTCATTATCATGTGTGGAAAACTGAACGCTTAGATGTTGTTAACCTATTACTTGGTCTCTAATGGAACATCCTTTTTGAAGATACATTTATTTTTCTATATTATTCACTTGTAACAGTCTACACCAATTATGTGCGTTCTCAAATAACACTGGACATTTATTATTTAACGCCCTCATCTGTCATGAATGTTTTACCATGAGTAAGACATGTAGTGACTAGAACATATACAAAGAATACAAATAATTTCATTAGGATCCATGTTGAGGAGATGGTTAGGAAATAAGCCCGCTTTTTATGGATCATAAGGTATGAAAGCATTGAATTCGAATACCTAGTGTGACCTGTATGGTAAGTACCCACAATGACTACAGGATAAGTGGAAAAGAATTGTTGTCAGGATTAGAGCGTCGTAGAGAACAACAAATGGTTGGGGAATATCAAGTTGGAAATGAGGACGAAGATCCTAGAGTCATATTGGATTGACTTGAGCGGAGCATGGCCAAATTGACATCAATGGTGTCAGAATTGTTGGAAGCACAATGAAGAGAAAATGAACCCAAGAGAGAAGAAAAGAAACCAGAGGCAGAATGCAAGGCTGAGCCAGAGATGGGATAATGAAACTGTGGTAAGCGACATGTACATTTCCATGTGGAGGCCAATTTGGACATCAAACCATATGCTAGAGAAGTTGATGCCAACAAGTTGAACCAATGGATACAACAGATGGATGTATACTTCAATGTATATGAGGTAACATGAAAGCAAAATATTACATTCGCTTGATTGAAGCTTGAAGGCTATTCCTTGGCATGGTGGGAGAGTGATATAGTAGGTAGAGCATTGAAAAATGAGCCACCGATCATAGAATGGGAGGTGTTTAAGGACATGATAAAAGCACAGTTCTACCCAATCAGATATGAGGACCACCAATAGATAGTGTGGAATTATTTTAGGTAGAGGAAAGGGCAGTCAATGTAAGAATTCTCCACCAAGTTTAGGATGAGAGCAATCCAAATGGGAGTCTCTCTCAAAAGTGTTGAAATGTTGATCAAGTATGTGGGGGCATTGCTACACATATTTGATGTCAATTGATTTTTTTTATACCAAAGACAATTGATGAGGCTAGTGTTCAGGCACAATACCTCAAAGGAAATAAGCGAAAGTAGTAGCCAGACACACTCAAGCAAACAAATTGCAAGAGAAGAAGAAGAAGGTAAAGATTAAAAATAATTGTAATGAGAAGAATATTGTGGCAACGACAAATGAAGCAACCTCTTATGACAAGCAATATAAAGGTTACGACTGAAAGGGACATACTGAGGAAGACTATTGGAAATTTCTCCCTGAGAAGTTCCCCAAGAATTTCCAGAATAAGAAGAAATCAATGCTAAGTGTGGATGTCGAGGAGAGGGTGGAAAACAAATCAGACTTAGAAGGGAATATCAACTAAATCAATCTGCAAAAGGATGTGGTATTAGTCAGTTGCATCCACAGGGAGGATAAGGTGATGACTGAATTGTTCTGGATTAAAATCCACATGAAACATAAGATTGTGGATTGTTTGTTTGATCCTGGTTCACAATCTAACTTAATCTTTGCACAACTGGTTGAGAAACTTGGGATAGAGACATAATACCATCGCAAACACACCCTTTGGGTTGGGTAAAGTGGTATATGGAATTGATGGTAAGAAATTAATGCAAAATCAAATTTTCCATCAACCAAAACTGTGTTGATGAAGTGGTTGTAGATGTGGTTCCTTTAGATGTATGCAGAGTCATCTTGGGAAGCCTATATTTGTATGTGAGGGATTCCATCTTTAGGATAATAGATAACCAATATAGACTGGTCAAAGAGGGAAGAGAATATGCCATAAACACACACAAGGACAAAGCCAAACTTTCTCTAGTCAATGTTGATCAGGCTAGAAGAATCATGGGCAGTATGAAGAAATTTGTCTTATTATTTTTAAGAGAAGGAAAACAACAAGGAGAAGGAAGCTAGTTGGAGATGAAGGCATCCTTGGAAGGATATAGTGGCAAGCAGTGTCGAAAAATACAACAATTGATAGAAGCCTACAAGGAATTGTTTCAAGAGCCTCGTGGACTACCACCCCAGTAGGAGGTTGAACATGAGATTCAATTGTTTCCAGATTCACCACTACCAAACATAGGGTTGTATAGGCAATCTATCATCGAAGCAAAAGTGAAGAAGCAACTGAAGCAGTTGTTGGAGCAAGAAGTCATTAGACCTAGTAATCGCCTTATGGGTCACCCATCATCATGGTTCCAAAGAAAGATGGAAGTTGGAGAATGTGTATTGACTATCGTGTCCTGAATAAGATCACCATCAAGAATCAATATCCTTTTCCGAGGATTGATGACTTGTTGGATCAGCTGCAACAAGCCAAATTCTTCACCAAATTGGACCTAAAATATGGCTATCATCAAGTAAAGATTAAAGCAGAGAACATGTGGAAGACAACTTTTAAAAAAACACAAGGTTTGTATGAGTGGTTAGTAATGCATTTTGGTTTATGCAATGCACTTGCAAATTTTATGAGACTCATGAATGATGTGCAACACCCCTCCATTAACTCTTTTGTAATATTTTATCTAGATGACATACTAATCTTTAGAAACATATGGCAAGAACACTTCTCACATGTGACACTGGTATTGGCGACCTTAAAGAAAAAATAATTGATTTCCAAATTGCAAAAATGCGAGTTTGGGAAGACATCCTTGATTTATCTTAGACACATGATTGGAGGAGGAGACTTGAGAGTGGATTCAAATAAGATTGTAGCCATCACTTAATGGCCTATTCCCACTGGCGTGACATAGGTAAGGATTTTCATGGGAGCATCCCAATATTTAAGGAAATTCATCATAAAATTTTCCACAACAACAACACCATTATATTCATTGACTGCCAATGGGAAGAGTTTTCATTGGGGAAAACAACATCAAAAAGAATTTGAATATTTGAAGAAGAAAATCAACAATGCTCCATTCCTAGCTATGCCAAATTTGCAGCAACCTTTTGAGCTAGAAACCGATGCTAGTGGATATGTATTAGGAGAGGTGCTAATGTAGGGAGGGAGGCTTGTATGCGATCATTCAGAGCTATTACATGGAGCGATTCTTGACTACCCCACATATGATAAATTATTGTTTGTGATTGTGTAGGCGATGAAGAATTGGAAGTGTTACCTAGTGGGAAAAGAGACCATTATACACATAGATCATCAACCCCTCCAGTATCTACAGATTCAGAACAAGATGGAGCAGGTGAGGCACTACAAGTGACTAGGTTTCTTACAACAATTTCACCTATTGATCAAGTACAAGAAAGGAGTCACGAATAATCTAGCAAAGATTCTCTCTTGACTATCACTGAAGAATATCACAACTGAAGAATATCACAAATAAGCTAGCAAACATGCTCTAAGCTATCTATTTCATTTGTTAGCTAAGTGGGATATATAAGAAAAGATACATTTCTTGCTCGAATAAAGAGCTTGAGGTTCTTATCTCCTTGGATCGAAGTGATGTCCCACCACCTCATTGGATTTGGGGGAATAAATATGGAGGCCTAGGTCAACCCAGTGAGGTCCTAATCAACCCTCTAGTTTTTCATTGAAGGGAAGAAATATAGGGTGAGTAATAAAACTCTTAATCGGGGGGAGAGGGATAACATTTGAATGTAATTCCAAGTCAAGTCACCATATAGGAGACTCACACTATCAAATGTACGTTCATTTTTTCTTGAACACATCTCCATGGATGGGTCATAACATAATGCATATTTTATGTGGGTGATATTCTTGTTAGGGTTTACAAGAACAAAAACGTGAGATGTGTACCAATATCATCACTAGGTGATGAGGTAAGGATAAAGAATATCGACTAAAATTAGATGTCATTTTGTGGATCAAATTTCAAGTATTATGTCATGCATCACCTTGGTGTCACATACGACATCAAACTTTTTCGATCTTCCACCTACTACCCCAAAGGTAATGGATTGGAAAAATCAACAAATAAAAATATGATTCATGTTAGACTTAAGAGAATGATCAAAGACAACAAGCATGATTGGCACACAAAACTAAACTTTTCTTTATGGGTTGACTAGATAACTCCTAAGATGGCTATGGGCCAAAGTCCTTACACTCTGGTGTACATAACCCCTTATGTTCTTCTTGTTCACTTGCAAATTCTAGCCTTGATATTGGCTATTGTTGAGGCAGAAGGTGTTTTCCATCCCTTACAACATCATTTATACACATTGATCGAACTAGAGGAGGTTAAAAAGGATGCATTCCAACACATCCAAAAGAATCAAGACATTTCCAAACGTTCCTTCGATAAAAGAGCCACAATGGTAAATTACAAATTAGGGGATGGTGTTCTACTGTGGGACAAATCACGTGAGGCTCCATCCAAACACCACAAGTTTGATTTTTATGGTTGGGTCCTTACACAATCTATGGGGTTTTAGGGACCACTGCTTTCAAATTAAAAACCTTGGATGGTGAACCACTCCAATTCCCTATGAATGGTTGCCACCTAAATTTATGTTATTCCTCACAAGTTCATATTTATGTACATATGTCACCACATTCTAATTTTTTGCTTATATGTATTTTCCTTTGTTTCGGTTTTGATCTTTTGACTTGTTTTATTTTAGTTTTGATTGTAGGCACCTTTTGGTTTTTCCCTCTATTTTGTCCTTTTTCATTTTAATTTCGTAGGATACCCACTCTCCTTGATTTTTGGTTTGCTTGGTTTTAATGATAAAAGTGGTTTCCTTGTCATGATATGGTTGTTTAAAAAGAGTGTCATCCTAGGAGTCATTTTAACAGGCTTTTTCCCAAAGGGAAATTGTGTCTTGGTATCACCTTAAATAGGAGTAAGCTTGAATGTTATTAAATTAGAGTTGTTGGGGAAACTATAAGGGTTTTATCATAACTGTAACACCCCTATTTCCTCCATACTTTAATTAGTCATAAATTATGATTTCCATGCAATGGCTTGCAAATATTGTAAATGTATTATTGTTTAGTTGTAAACTTTGATAGTTGACTAATGGGTGAAGCCTTAAAGTACAAGCCATGATATCAATAGTAGAATAAGAGGAGGCCCTAATAAACTAAAGGACCTCAATCTTTATTCATATTACTTCCCTTAGCCCTGATTTCAAGACAAATCAATTAATGACAGAGGTTGGTAGTTGAACAACCAATCACCCCAATGAATGGAAGTATGGAGAGATGTCAAAAGGGACATGAAGCAGTCAACTATAATATAGTAGAAAAGATCACCATGGGTGCCAGGACCCACGAGTTACCTTCTGAAAGAAGAAATAAAAGGACGAGTCGAGAACATATTTGTAACACACCCAACCCCTAAATAGTCTTTCTAGGGGTGGGGCATCAATTTTTCACTTTCCCTGGTTCATGTTTGGTCCATTGCTTAAGAAAAACCATCTTAAAGGGACTTACCGAATCTTACATCTCTCACTAAGTGATTAAACCAACTAGCTGGATCCTCCTCGTGACCTTGGGCTGGAAACTAGGAGCTAAGAGCTTATGTTAGCAAGGTTTCGACGCTTTGGAATTTCCCGGACTTCGGGAGTTCCCAAAACTGTTGTCAAAATATCAGATCGTCGAGCCACAGAGGAGATCCACGGTCCACATCCTTCGCTGAGATCCTACGGTAATGAGGGGGCTTCAACGATCTACGCATAGCACACCTTTTTCCAAATCCCCGGAATGTTGAAATATCACCACGTGCCCCTAGCCCTTCATCGTTCGGCCTTCGACGATCAACGTTCGATGATTTGCATTGGGCGTTCCTAAATTGTACCACGCCCCTCATCTTTCGAACTCTCTAAGCTATCCAAACTCCCTGAATCTCGGACACGTCACCAGCCATGTAGGTTAGGTGGCCACGAACTTGAAATTGACATGTGGCGAGGGTCCAAGGATGACATGAGTTCACGATAGGGGGTGACGCGTGTCATGCTCTAACAGGCACAACAAATGTGTGAATTGTCCAAAACTGGGTGACACGTGGCACGCGTAATGCGGGTCCATGTCACCTCGGATAACTTCATCGAGACACATCATATTAGACCATTAATTGTCCAGCCCTTCGATATAACGGTCAGTAGGATTCCACATAGATCCTTAGATCTACGGTTCTCATTACTTCGTATCTCTGGGCTTCGATGCCTACCAAATCCTCCGAAGAGCTGAGTCTCCAGACTCTCGGATCTTGTGCCATGTGTCCTCTTCGATCAACGGTCGAGATTTACTTCAGTGTTCACGACTTTGATGATTTTCACACCTTGAAAACCCTCGACCAAAATCCTTTGGAGTACGTAGTCTCCGAACCACTGGATCGGTTTCCATGTACCCCATCATCCAACGGTCCTAGTTCAATAGTCAAAACTTGATGGGGAAAGTATAGGGGCCACGTATCACTCCACTAAGTGTTCTCGGTTAGTCAAGTAGTCAAAGGTGGGTCCCTTATATCGACGGTTTGGAAGGATCTCGAAGGATCTGAGGATTGACGACCTGCATTACTTCGACAGTTTGGTGTTCGGGATTTCGGTGAGTGTGTCTCTCGGCTTTCCCTTCAGACCACACTAGATATTTGGACATGTGTCCCACCAGTTCAACGGTCCAGATTAACTCCGCTTCTATGGCCTTCAGGGGTTTCAACATTAGACCATTCCAAATCTCTCGATGTAAGACTTCGTTGAAGCGCTTAATGCCTCCCTTTCTATGTCTGATCGGAAAACTAAGAGAGATTCATACTGGATCCCCAGATCAATGATCCTCGTCGATTCATGACTTTGATCTTGAACTACTTTCAAGGATTGTGGAGTCACAAGTCTCGAAGTTGGAATGCTTATCTCCTTTTGGGATAACACAGGGTTCCTAGGCCCTGGTCACATGAATACTTTGGGAATTCCAGGGGCTAGGTGCTAACCCTTTAGCAACAAAAAGGTTAAGGACATGGGCACGAGTCCTTAGTCAGATGGGAAAATATTCTAAGGGAAAAACACCCTTCTCCCACAGAATTCGGACTTAACATTCCTGCTAAGGTAAAATTCATAGGGTTTGTAGGTCTTAGACATTTCAGTCGATCCTACCCCGACTCTCCTGCGTAATCACATCCCATGAATCTCTAACAGTTAAACTGAAATAATTCCAAGATCACATAGATATAATAGTTTACAGAAATAAAAGAACATTTCTAACAATTGTTCAAATACTGAGAAACTGAATCATAAACACAAACATCTCATAATCACATCCAATATAATACACATAGTATGAAAATACTTATAAGAACTGGAAAATGTGAAGCAACTGCTGAAAGAGGTTCTTGTTTCCTCCCAACCATAGGAACAACCATTCCTACTAGATTTACCACTAGCCACCCTCGTGCAAGACCATGATGCTTTGAGAGAGATTCTTTCTCTTTTCTCTACAACAGTCAGGGACAAAGGTTACTCTCCTTCTCCCGCAGAAACTGGGCAACTTGTTTTCTCTTCTCCAAGAAAGAAGGTCTGCACGAGTACTTCCCCAGTCACTCGTCAGCCTTGTTTACCATCTTGTAGAGAAACCCTTCACCAGGCTTCTTACAACTAAATCAAGCTTATTTCTCAACTTTTCTTTCTCAACTTCAAAATCGAATTCCCCTCCTACTCTTCTCAGGAGAGTGTTTTCTCTATTATGTTGTCTTTCCCCCTCTCTATCTCTTGTCCCCGAATTACCTCATTTCTTGCCTTCCTTAACAAGGTTGCATGGGTCCAAATCCCCATTCATTGTCAATCATGGAAGCCTTACAGAAGGGTACCTTGCCCCATCTCCTCATTAACTCTTGAGGATGGCCTTCTAGTTACCATCCCAACTAGTAATTCGTTTATGGGTTAGAGGACTGCTGAGAAATTACTCCCAGTAGGTACTGGTCTGGTGAGGGTCATTTCAATCGTACTTGGTTTCCCTGCACCATCTCTCTCATATAATTCATGGTTTATCTTGGAAAACTTCCCCCCTTTCAACAATTATGCAACACATATTCAAATTCAAATTCTATTAATAACAGAAAATTCATACACTGGCCCTTTTATACAAAGGTTCATCAAATCAAACATTCACACATATTTAGTCTTCCATAGTCTCTTGGCCATTTATAGTTATGTTTACAAATTGGGGGAAACATGGGTATTACAATCCACTACCCCTTAAAGGAACATCATCCTCAATGTTCTACCTATCAATGTGCTTTGTATGTACAGAAGAAAACAAAATTGGATATGCATGTCTCATGGCATCCTCCATTTCCCATGTAGCCTCATCTGGGCCAAAGTGTTTCCACTACACCTTGACCTATGAAATGGTTATATTCCTGAGTGGGGTTTCCTTCCTGTCTATTATGCATTGAGGTTATGGAAGGAACTCTCCCTTGGGTTCCACCTGAATCACAGACTAGTCAATAATATGATTAGAATCATGTACATACTTCTTTAATAAAGAAACATGGAAAACATTATGTGCTTTCACTATGGGAGGAAGTGCTAGTTGATATGATACTGGTCCCACTCTATCCAAAACTTCAAAGGATCCACAATACTAAGGTTACATCTTGGCACAAGCTCCCATCCTCAAGGAGCTTCTTCTGGGTCTAACCTGAAGATACACATGATCCCCTATTTTGAAGTCTCTAGGAGTCCTTTTCAGGTTTGCATTGCTCTTTTCTCTATCTCGGGCTATCTTCATATTTTTCCTGATCTGAATCACTTGTTGTTCCATTTCCTTTAGCATATCTGGACCGATTGTAACATTGTCTACTAGCTTGTTCCATCTGATTGGAATGTTGCATTACCTTCCATAGAGGGCTTCAAAAGGACTCATTTTTAATGACTCTTGATAGCCATTGTTGTAAGGAAATTCTACCAGTGGTAGGTAGTCCTCCCATTTATTTGGCTGATGCATTACATGCATCCTCAACATGTCTTCTAATACTTGGTTTACCTTCTCTGTCTTCCCATCAGTTTGAGGGTGATAGGCTGTACTAAAGATTAATGTTTTTTCAAAACCAACAAACAAAGATTTCCAAAAGTTTGAAGTAAACATTGTATCTCTGTCAGATATAATCTCCTTAGGCATGCCATGCAGTCTGAATATCTCTTTCATGAAGATGTTGGAAATATCTATTGCCTTGCAAGTTGACTTGACATGTATGATGTGAGCATCCTTGCTCAGTTTTTCCACAACTACCATGATGACATTATTCTATTTGGTTGATCTTGGTAATCTTGTGATGAAATCCATGGAGATGGTTTCCCATTTCCATTCGGGAATTGGTAGGGGCTGCAACAACCCTACTAGGTGTCAATTCTCTACTTTGACTTGCTGACATTCTAGACACTTAGCCAAGTAATCAACTATGTCCTTTTTTCATTCTAGGCCAATAGAATAACTTTCTAGTGGCCATGATCATTTTATGATAACCAGGATGACCAATATATGGTCTTTTGTGTAGTTCATCCATTATGAACCTCTTCAAGTTGTCACAATTTGGAATGTATAATCTGCCCTTGTAAGTCAGCAGGTCATCACCAAGCATCTGATAACCTTCATACTTCATCCCCGCGGGCTCTTGCTTTAGGTATGATGTCACGGTCTTGAAAAATGCATATGTCTCTTATGAAATTTTGACCCTCTCTTTGATGTCTGATTCACTGGCACTTAAAGCTGTCAAGTGAACTACTTTCATACTTCTACTAAGGGAATCAACCACCCTATTCTCCTTTCCTTTGATATGTTTGATTTCAAAATCAAACTCACTAAGGAGATCCATCCACCTAGGTTGTCTCACATTGAGTTTTGTTTGGTCAAACAAATACCTCAACCCACTATGGTCTGTCATAAGTACAAATCTTCTAGCTAAGAGGTAATGCCTCCACATTTTTAGAGCATGCACTATGGTAGCCAATTCCATATCATGAGTCACATAATTGAATTCATGCTCATTCAATTTTCCGGACTCGTAGAAAATCACATGTCCTTCTTGCATAAGGACTCCTTCGAGCCCTTCCTTGTAGGCATCTGTACACACAAGGAATTATTTGTTTGGATCTGCAATCTTCAATACAGGTGCATTGGTTAGAATGTATTTCAGCTCTTGAAATCTTTCCTCACATTTTGATGTCCAAATGAATTTAACCCCATTTTTCTTAAGGGAGGTGATTGGGCAACCAATCTTGGAGAATCATTTTATGATATTCTATAGTATCTCGCTAGACCCATAAAGGATATGATATCAGATACATCCTTTGGGGTAGACCAATCCATGATGGATTTAATCTTGTCAAGGTCAATTGCCACTCCTTCCTTAGAAATAACAAGGCCTAGTTAGTGGACTTGTTTCTGGAAAAAGTCACACTTATTGAGTTTGGCATAGAGTTGATGTTCTCTCAGTACTTGGAGTACTAACTTGAGATGTTCTTCACGCTCTTCTCTATTCTTGGAATATATTAGGATATCATCAATGAAAACCAATACAAACCTATCCAAGAACTTTTTGAATACGTTATTCATTAAGCACATAAAATGGGTTGGTGCATTGGTAAGCCCAAATGGCACCACCACAAATTCATAGTGACCATACCTTTTCCTAAAGGTTGTCTTGTGTATGTCTTGATATTTGATTCGGACCTGATGGTATCCAAACCTCAAGTCAATCTTGGAGAATATTTTAGCACCCCTCAATTGGTCAAATGAGTCATCAATCCTTGGCAAGGGATACTTATTCTTGATGGTCTTCTTATTGAGTTTTCTATAATCTATGCATAGTCTAAGTGTGTCATATTTCTTTTTCACAAACAACGATGGTGCTCCCCATGGAGACACACTAGGCCGTATGTAGCCTTTGTCCCACATCTTCTTTAGTTGAAGTTTGAGCTCAATTAGCTTTGATGTACTCATTCTATAGGGTGTTCTATACATTGGCATTGCTCCTAGTACAAGTTCTATTGAAAAGTCAATATCCCTTCTTGGAGGTAGACCTGGTACCTCTTCTGGGAATACATATTTATACTCTCTAAATATGGGATGGTTCTCTAGGTTGGGTTTTTCATCTTCAACAGAGTTTAGTACTTGGATTGCATACAAGGGACATCCCTTTATATAATACTTCTTCACTTGGAGGGCTGATATTTGTCTCACTGAGATAGGATTTGGAATCCCTTGTAGGGTTACCCTCATTCCTTCTTCACTTTCACACTCCAAAGTTTTACTGTAACAGTCCAACTTGGTTTTGTGGGAAGCCAACCAATCCATGCCAATCAACAGGTCATAATATCCTAGAGGGAGTATGTTTAAGTTTGCTTGGGTGGGAAACCCACTCATGACCAATTGGCATGCTGGTATGACCTTTGTTACTTTTCTTGTGGTTCCAGTGGCTAGTTGTACCAACCATGGTTTAACATGTTTAACTTGTTGCAATTTACATTTCTCAACAGTTTAAGGGGAAGCATAACTCAAATTAGAACCAGGTTCAATTAAAATAGAAACAAGATGGTTGGAAAGTGTACCTTCCACCTCCACCACTAAAGCTTGGTGGTCAACTTGTCTATTATCCAAGGCTGCATAAATTTGTGGCAGGCTCCTAGCCACATCATTGACTGTGGTAGCCTCTTGGACATTGTAGACCCTCCCAGGGTTCTGTTTCCTATGCAGACAATCCCTCAACAAATGTTCCTCTCCACAACCCCAAAATTTCAAGGTTTCTCTCTTTGTGTTATCAATCTTACTTGGAGTTTATATGGATGGTTTATTTCCACTTTGGGACGAAAATTTTTGCTAATCAACACTTTTGGCAGGAAGGCTCATCCTAGAGCTCTTGCCAGGGTTCTTGAATTTTGAGGGTTTAAACCCCTTCTTCTTGAATCCAAAATTTTCTTTCTTCTTCCAGTCTTCACAGGGTTCTGTCTTACTCTTGAATTTCTCATAGCAATACCTTGGTTTTCGAATAGTATCTTCTAAGGTCTTTGGCTCATCAAATTCAATTTTGTCCCGGTAGGACTGAGGTAAGCCACTAATGAATAGTTGCATCTTTACATTTTCATCTTTTATGTAGGGCACATACCTCATCAACTCGAGAAATTTGTTGACATAATCATCTATGGTGAGTTGTCCTAGCTTGATTTCATATAACTTTATGGTCTTCCCATCAAAATACTTTTCTAATAGGTACTTCTTCTTGAAGTACTTCTCAAATTGTTTCCATGACAAGTTCTTCTCATGGAATCCTTTCAAATTCCTAAGGTCCTCCCACCAAATGGAAGCCTTCCCATTCAGGTTGAAAATGGTTATCCAAGCCTTTAAGTTTTCAGAGTAGTCATTGTAATGTTCCCAAGACAACATGCCAAGAACATCACGATTTTGGGTGTCTTTTTAAACATTTATTGGTTGTGGCATTTCGTCAAACACTTTGTTGATTTACTTGTTTGTATGTGTTTACTTGCACGTTGACCTCTTGATTTCGGCCTTAGGGTTTATGATGATGAATTTATATATGTGTTTCAACAATAAACAAGAAGATACCGTAATGGAATATACCTCAACCATATGCAAGATCAACAATATGATAGACAAGCCAAAACACCTCAGATATGATTTTAATCATAAATAGAAGAACCTGATACAATGAAGATGTCGATCTAGAATGCTCAATAGATGGATCCAATAACACAACAAGAGTTTCTACAAAATGCTCCAAGAAGATACTATAAGCCTCCAAAGGCTGAATACACAATGAATACCAATACAAGAAATATTTGGGCCGTATGAAGTATCAACCCCCAAGCTGGAAGATGCCACATCCTGCTGGATCACTGAATAGCCTCAACAATTCAGCCCTGCTGCCAAATATGTCCAATCACTCCAGTAAATATGCCAAACAGTAGATCGGGTAAAGGCAAGAACAACCCGGGTGCTCAAATATCCAATATCCCTCTCAAACTCATGGATCTGAATCTCCTCCAAGGAATGGTGCGCCCCCTTGGATGCCTAAAACCCTAGATAATTCGACTTGTCCCATAGAGGCCTCCAAATGATCCACAAAACCACTAAAATGATAGATCGGGGCTTGGTTACCTCCGTGGTGAAGTCCCAAGTGAAATGATGAAGATCTGATCTACCAAATGGTTGAAATCACTTTTTGAAGTGTGCTCCTCTCCTCCAATTTGCCCCATGCATCCAATAAATCAAATGACACATAAAAATCCACTGGAATGCACTATATCTAATGGACACAACCATGCAATGAAAATCCAGGTGCCAGAATATCTAGAAGCCCTGCCAATCACTTGGAACAAACTTACCTCAATGGATGGTGTGCCCCCCTTGCTGGAAACCCCTAATGGTGTGCCCTCCTTCTCTTCTTGTGCCTGTGGCTAGTGTAAAACCCTCATGCATTGAGTAGATCTGAACTAGAATGGTGTGGGAGAGTATTGCATCCCCAATACCAATATTGGGACAAGCTAGGTGGAATGTTTCACCACCGAATCATCCTCTAGGGTTTATTAAGTCAAAACCCTCAAACCCCCCAAGGTATGGGCTCTCTAGCTAGAAGCCAGATATCAAAATGATAATCATACATGAATGAATGAGAGAATAGAGGCCCTTGCATATTCTTTATACTTCCTGCTCTCCTTGTCTCTCCAAAGTGACTTTTCTTTTTTAATTATTAATTAATTAATTAAATCACTTTAATTAATTAATTAACCTTTTTTACCTCTGAAAAGTGCCTTATCTCTCCTTGTGGCTTTCCTGGCCACTGAAAGTCACTTCTCACCATCCTATCCTGTAGTGTTTCTCCTCCTGATTCCAATGAGCTATTACACTGAGAGGTTCCTCCAAGTATTGTGCCCAAAATGCCCTCTTTAGTGAATTTAATTGACTTATAGCTCAAAATACTCAAAATCATGGAAATCGTCGGAATGCAACGGAACCAAAGCCAATCTGTGTGGAATGGATCATAGTGATGAAATAGGGTGAGCGATGCAATCCAGAACCCAAAATATCCCTCAATATCTCCTATACTCGCTATAATCACCATCTAGCTACTCTAGTCATCATAACACTATGTAATACCCTGATGTCCCAAAGTGGGGACATTACAGTCCTCCCTGCTAGAAAATTGCTTATCCTCAAGAAATAGCCAAATCCATCCAAGTATAATACCAGGATCCCATATCCACCTATAGGACACACAGTAGAACCCGTCCAAAGATGAACGATCATAGACTCCACCCTGGGTCCCATATCAGAAAGTGAACTATAATATCCTATGAAGCATAGTCCTGAAATATATCAACTCTATTGATCTCCTACACATGACACATCCCAGAATGATTCCATTCTCTAAGATACTACCAAGATCAACACGGCCTCCATCAACTGCACATGTTGATGCCAGAATGAGGTACTACAAGACCTCTGTGGGACACCCTCAAGTGATGTGCTCTCCTCAACACTGAAGCTCAATGGGAAGTCAGAACAACTTTCCTCTGCAAAGGTCCACTCGTCCCTTTCAGTTAGTGAAATGCTCAACCCTGCAATCCCTGGGTCCCATGCTAGCCTCTGTCGAAGATCACCATGCTGACATTGCACTATGCTGACCATGCCTGACTGCTCCCTGTATATATACCAGATCCTCCACTCCTAGATCCTCAAGTTGAAGTACCTGTGGCACTTGGACCTGTTGTCCAGAAGCTACATCTGTAAGAGAATCTTGGTGGAAGTAGTACCTTCCCAACCATCTCCATGCTCGATCATGATGATCAAGAGGGAGAAAATGTCTCGCTCCATAGGACAATACCTGCAAGCCCACTCCAAACCAACCCAAGGTGGAGTGTGTGGCTCTTTGGCGCAACTTGGGTTGACATGCTATAAAACATCCTGCTAACAAAATGAACTCATGGATCCCATGGTAAACTTGGAAGTTTATCACTTCCAGTCTTTGCTAGTTCCTCCCGTGTTAGACTGACCACTGTCGGAAGCCCTCTGTGCTCATTTGTTGTCACCTGGCCTATGATGCTCACCATCACGCACCAAGTCTCAACTGTCTTCCTAACACGGTCCAACTTTGACCTACTCTATTCCGTAAAAGTACTCCTTTCAGGTGATCTCGGCCTACTCACTCTCCATGCCCTCTGCCATTGTCTATCTCTCCTCATGCTGCCAACAATGATAAATGTGTCAGGAAAGGATAACAAAAACCTCTGTAGTTGACTGTAGACCTGTAAAATATCAGATGCTTTGGTCAATCCCAAGGATTCAACCAAAAGCTCATCCACTGGTATCCATGGTACATACTCTCCTGTTATCATCATTGACTCCCAACCATCCAGTACAACTGGAAGTATCTCCTCCAACTTATGGTCTACCAACCTATACCTCTCATATCCCATGTAACTGCTGATATGGTGAAGGTGATCTCCCCTAACTATGTGATGCTACAAAGGAGTGGCATATGCATGCTCCCCTAAGTGTGTCTCCTCCCTGCAAGGCAATACACCCCTCTGAATCCCACCATGCATCTCAGCATGTCTCTATGAGCTATCACTCAGCATTTTATGCTCCGACATACTCATGTCATCTCCTGTATACTCATGCCGCATCATAGATCTTGGGAAAACTACTGGATCAACCTCTTTCTGAAGGTTAACCACTCTCGAAACACAAATGGAAGGGTCATCCATTTGCTGGTGCTCCTCTACTATACCACCAACATCCTCTAGCCATGTGACCGAAGGACATATCTGATTGTCCACTAGGATAGATGAAGTGGACCTCTGATGAATCTCCTCAAGAAGCTCCCCTAATTTGGACTCTGATTCTTGAAGTGTTATCTGTGTGCCTCTCAAGAATCCTCGAGTGTTGTCCAACTCCTGAGTGAGTTGGTCCATCTCCAACTCCCACGCCCTCAAGGCCCTGTGATACACCTCACCAATCCCCAAGAGGTAGTCCCTATCTTTCAACAACTACTAGTAGTCAGTCCTTATCATAGACACTCTCTCCCTAAGGGTATGAAGGTCATCCATGGAAAATATCTCATCTGCACTACCATGTGTCACTGATGCCCTCCAACAGTAATCGACCACCAATGCATGTGTGTCATAAAAATGCCTAGTGGATGAGATGATCATATCCTCACTGACTCTCAACTGTCCTACTAAGTGGTGTGACTCTTGATCACAGTCATGCTGAGGTGCTACCTCACATCTTTCACTGTCTGTGCCATCACTGGTATCCTCAACAACACTCTCTGTAGAAGATAAAGTGTTGAACTGCCCACTGTCTATTGTGCCACTGGGTCTGCCCATATGTGACTGCACATCATCCTTAACTTTTATCTCCCTCTGAATCATACTGTATCCAGTGTGAACAATGTTGGGTATGTGTTATATTCTTTGCACGTGTGTGTGGGGGCGCATCAGATTCGACAACTGCATCTGACAATCCCTCATAGTAGTTTTCTTTGTGTCATGTACGTCAGACACTTCCTTAGGGGGGTCCCAGAGGGGGGCAGGTATGGCCCCCCCTGGTTATGTGCAACGTTCAGGGCAATGCCCTTAAATTATTTTTTTGAGTTGTTTTTTCTATTTTTAGCGGTTTTCTAAATGAATCCCGGATTAAGGGATTAGGGTTTTGGTATATATGGAATACCTTAAAAAATTGTATATATTGTATGGTGAATGGTGAAATTTAATATAACGAAATAAGAAACGTTTTCCCGGTTGAGGGTTTCCAGTATAAATATCTGTGTACTATGTGAATGAGCCATTGATTAATTTTTGTTTTGCTTAATAATCTATATGCATTGTTGTACTTCACGGGTTTAAAACGTACATGTGGTATCAGAGCTCGTTTTTGGCTTCAGAGGGACACATTTGTTGTTGATGGTTTGGCTCGGTCTTGATAGATCAAGTTTATCTTGGGTCTGTGATAAACTTGGGTTTAGTGGGAGCTTTTGCAATGGTGATTTGAGTGCAGAAAGAGGAATGGAAAGCTCTTCTAGAATCGAGATAGAGAAGTTCAACAGTAAAAACTTTGAGATATGGAAGTTGAAGATGGAGGACCTTCTAGTAGAAAAAGAACAATGGATCATTGTGGATCCTGGTACATTGCCTACTAGAACACCATCTACTAGCACACATGCTACTGGTACACAACCTACTAGTACACAAACTACCAGTACACAAACTACCAGTACACCACCTACTAGTATGTCAAAGGAAGATTGGGAGAGGTTGGATATAAGAGCAAGGAGTACTATTCGACTCTGCCTGGAGATTCAATGTTGTTGAATGTCTCAGGAGAATCTACAGCCAAGGAACTATGGGATAAGTTGGGGAATTTGTATCAATCAAAGTCCCTGGTAAACAAGTTGTTTCTTCGAAAGAAGTTGTATCATCTTAGGATGGAAGATGGAGATTCAGTGACAGAACATCTAAATGCCTTTAATACTCTGGTAAGTCAACTTGTCTATGTTAATATTACGATTTCAGAAGAAGATAAGTGTATTACTTTGTTATGTTCTTTTCCAAACTCTTGGGATAATATGGTTGTAGCAATAGGTAGTATACTCAATCTACATTGAAGTATGAGGATGTAGTTGCATCCTTGTTATCTAAGAGATGAGGCAGAAAAACATGGATGGTCATAGCACAAATGCTTTATTTGTAAGAGGTCGTACCTAAGACAGGAATCCTTGGAAAGTCTTCAGGGGGGAGATCTAAATCTATAGGTAGATCTAAGTCTCCAAGAAAATATTTGAGGAAATGCTAGAAGTGTGGTAAAACAGGGCATTATAAGAAAGATTGCAAGTCTAAGAAGGTTGAAAAACCAAAGAGATCTGATAGTACCTCTTCCACAGAGGCGAAAACCTCCACTGAAGAAGGAGGTGATGTTTACCTGGCATCTACAGGTACACATGCAGGCCATGATGTATGGTTGATCGACTCAGGTGCATCATACCACTTGACTCCTCACAGGGAGTGGTTCTCTGAATATGAAAAATATGATGGTGGTGATGTATTCTTAGGAGATGATTCGACAAAAAAAATCATGGGACGTGGAAGGGTTAAGTTTCTGCTAAACGATGGAAGGATTAGAACACTCCCCAGGGTTCTTCACATTCCAAAACTAGCCAGGAGCCTAATATTTGTAAGCAAGTTGGATGATGCAAGAGTGAATACTATATTTGGAAAGAACACTTGCAAGATGGTACGAGGAGCAATGGTGTTGATGAGGGGAGTTCGGTGTGGAACTATGTACAAGTTGTTGGGAAGAACTTATACTAATGGGTGTAACAATTATGTTTTCCCTGAGCAGAGAAATGAATTAGGAGACAAGATCAATATTGTCCCAGAAAAGAGGACCATGTTTTGGCATCAAAGACTAGGGCATATTGGAGAAAAGGGCCTTCAAACACTACACGGTAAAGGTATGGTTGAAGGTATGGCCAATTGCACTCTGGATTTTGATTTCTGTGAACATTGCATATATGGTAAACATAATCAAGTAAGATTCCCATCTGGTGCTACAAGAGCAAAGGGGATCTTAGAGTTGATACACAATGATGTGTTTGGACCTGTGTCTGTTCCATCACTAGGTAATTCTGTGTATTATGTTTCATTCATAGATGATTTCTCAAGGAACACATGGATTTATCTTCTTAGAAAGAAATCTGATGTATTTGATAAATTTAAAGAGTTTAAGGCTCTAGTAGAAAATCAGACAGAGAAGAAAATAAAGGTATTGAGAACAGATAATGGTGGAGAATTCTGCGGAAATGAATTCGAAGAATTATGTAAGAAGTGTGGTATAGCAAGGTAGAAGACTACTCCATACACTCCTCAACAGAATGGAGTTGCAGAAAGGATGAACATGACACTGATGGAAAAATCAAGGAGCATGCTCAGCGGTGCCAAGTTAGGACAGGAATTCTGGGCAGAGGCAGTGGGTACAACATGTTACCTGGTCAATCGATCACCCTCATCAGCGTTGGATGATAAAACTCCACACGAGGTATGGACTGGAGAGAAACCCTCTCTTCAACATATTAGAGTGTTTGGTTGTAATGCTTATGTACATGTTCCAAAGGAAAATAGGAGTAAGCTGGATAAAAAGGATGAAAAGTGTATCTTTATTGGTTATAAAGATGGTGTGAAAGGTTATAATCTTTGGAACCCAAAAACCAAGAAGATTGTTTACAGTCGAGATGTTGTTTTCAAAGAGGTAAAAGATGTTTCCAAACAGGAATTCCTACCAAGGCCAGAAGAACTTGAGAAAATAGAGCTAGAGTTCGATGATGCAAAATCTGAATCATCTGAAGAAGATGAAGCAACAGAAGAAGAAGAAGAACCTCATACCCCAGTATTGAGGAGATCAGTGAGAGAAAGAAGGAAACCAGAAAGGTATAGTCCACCTGATTTTCGTTCCAATTTTTCTTTATCTATTACTGATGATGATCCCAGAACTGTCAGGGAAGCTGCAGTGAATTCAGAGGATAGTAAACTATGGAAGAAGGCCATGGTTGAAGAAATGGATTCCTTGGATAAGAATGAGGCATGGGATATAGTTGAGTTGCCACCTGGAAGAAAATTTGTTGGTTGAAAATGGTTGTTTATTAAGAAGTTTAATGCAGAAAGAAAAGTGGAGAAATACAAAGCTCGGCTAGTAGAAAAAGGTTATTTCCAAGTAGAGGGAATTGACTTTGGTGAGATTTTTTCTCCTGTTGCTAAGTTAACTTCTATTAGATTTATTTTATATATTGTTGTTTCTTTTGATCTTGAAGTGGAATAGATGGATGTGAAGACAATATTCCTACATGGGGATCTGGAAGAAGAAATCTACATGAAGAAGCCAGAAGGCTTTGTAGTGAAGGGAAATAAAGAGCTGGTCTGTAAGCTAAAGAAGACACTATATGGTCTGAAGCAATCACCTAGGATGTGGTACCAAAATTTTGATACATACATCCTTGGATTGGGATTTGTGAGAAGTAGGGATGATCACTGTGTATATTCCAAGCAGGTTGGTAATCACTTCATTTATGTAGTGTTGTATGTTGATGACATGTTGTTGGTAGGAAATAACATGGATGTTATCAAGGAGGTGAAATCATAGCTATCCTCCAAATTTGACATGAAGGATCTCAGTGCTGCTAACTTCATCCTAGGAATGGAAATTAAAAGAGATCATGCTAACAAGAAACTCTAGTTGAATTAGAGAAAATATGTTGAGATGATATTGCAAAGGTTTAATATGCATGGAAGTAAACTGGTTAAGGTTCCTATTCCTATAGGTGTAAAGCTATCTGCAGATCAGTGTCCCAAGACACAGGAAGAATAAGAGGACATGTCCCATGTTCCATATGCCAGTGCAGTTGGCAGTTTGATGTATGCAATGGTCTATACTAGACCATACATTGCACATGCAATGGGAGTTTTGAGCAGATATATGTAAAAACCAGGGAAGGAGCATTGGACAACAGTAAAGAGGGTCTTCATGTATTTGCGTGGCACTACCAATTATGGATTGTGCTACCAAGGAAGACCAGGATTGGATAGAGTGGTGGACATACGTGGCTTTGTTGATGCAGACTGGGCTGGAGATCTGGATCACAGAAGATCTACAGGTGGGTATGTGTTTAACCTATTTGGAGGAGCAATCAGTTGGATGAGAAAAAGATAGGTTGCAGTGGCACTCTCAACTTTAGAAGCTGAATACATGGTAGCCACTCATGCAAGCAAGGAAGTAGTATGGTTACAGAGATTGTGTTCAGGTATTGGGTTGGTACAACAAGCAGTGAGATTAGATTGCGACAGTCAAAGTACAATCTTCCTGGCAAAGAACCCAGCTTATCATTCGAAGACAAAGCATATTGATGTCCAGTATCACTTTGTGAGAGACATGGTTGAGGAAAATAAGGTGTTACTGGAAAAGGTTGACACTTTGAAGAATGTTGCAGATTAATTGACAAAGTCTATGAGAATAGAAAATTTCTCCTGGTGTAGAGTAACAATGGGCATTGTTGCCCTAGATTGTCAACTATATATAATCGTGTGGACCCCTGGATGAAAAGAAAACAACAAGTGGGAGAATGTTGGGTATGTGTTATATTCTTTGCATGTGTTTGTGTGGGTGCGTCAGATTCGACAACTGCGTCTGATGATTTTCTAAATTCATCTCAGATTAAGGGATTGGGGTTTTTGTATCTATGGAATACCTAAAAACATTGTATATATTGTATGGTGAATGGTGAAATTCGATGTAATGAAATAAGAAATGTTTTCCCGATTGAGGGTTTCTGGTATAAATCTTTGTGTACTGTTGGAACGAGCCATTGATTATTTTTTGTTTTTCTTAAGAATCTATATCATTGTTGTACTTCACAAGTTTAAAACTTACAAACAATTGTATCCTCCTATGCACTCACCCTGCTACTATCATCTGCGCCTGGATCCCATATAGATGTGTCCAGACACGTGCTATGGTCATCCTGGCTGCTAAAAGTGCATCCTCATCAATGTAGTTCGATTCTGGAAGAAAGTGCCCCATCAACATGTCAGTCTCCACAATCTGCTCAACTAATGGAGTCTCCAAAAGTTGCGACTCAATCTCCTCATGTTGATCTACATGTGTAAGGTCAACTGTCTACACATCCTGTATCTATGGATCTAAAGGTCCACAATGTGCATCCCTCACGTACGGCTCCTCTATGCTACCGCTATCCTCATATGATGTGGTTGTCATAGGTGTCTGTAAAGATGACAGATGTGTCACGGTCACCATGGGAAGATGATCATCTGTAGGTTCTAACATGTGTGAGTCCTCACTAGTGTCACCACTCTGCTGAGGTGTAAGGTCATCAAAAATATGTGATATGATTGTTGAAGTATAAGTGCTACCATCATGTCCATCCCACTGCTCCTCCAATGTGAAAGGATCACTATCCTCCTCAAGCGTGCAAGAATCACTAGCCTCTGTGCAAGAGTCACTATCACTATCCTCTGTGCAAGAGTCACTATCATCATCAGAATGCTCCAGATAAGAATCTATTGATCCATCCTCACATGCCTCATCATCATTGTCATAACATACCTCAATAATATGCTTCTTACCCTTACCCCTACACCTATGATCTGGTTCCCATGGCACCTTGCAACTGTAGAAAAGTGGTGTGATCCTAATGGATGTGGGGTTACTCTATGCTTCCTTCCATCTAGTTGTTGTGGCCATGTATTCCATTACCTGATTGACCCAAAATGTAATTACTTGAGCCCTAGTTATCTCACTAAAGTCGTAGTAATATTCCCATCTACAACGTACAGTCTCTCTAGAAAAATCCTTAATATCCATCTCTTCTTATGGAAGACCCCTCTATGGCTCTGCATGTATGTGCTAATTCCCACTGGCTGGCAGGAACCTAGGATCTAATACCACTATAGTGTTCCCAAGACAACATGCCAGGAACATCATGGTTTTGGGTGTCTTTTTAAACTTTTACTGGTTGTGGCATTTCGTCAAATACTTTGTTGATTTACTTGTTTATATGTTTTTACTTGCAGGTTGACCTCTTGATTTCGGCCTTAGGGTTTATGATGATGAATTTATATATGTGTTTCAGCAATAAACAAGAATATACTGAATGGAACATACCTCAACCATATGCAAGATCAACAATATGGTAGACAAGCCAAAACACCTCAAATCTGATTTTATTCATAAATAGAAGAACCTGATACAATGAAGATGTCGATCTGGAATGCTCAAATGATGGATCCAATAACACAATAGGAGTTGCTACAAAATGCTCCAAGAAGATACTATAAGCCTCCAAAGGCTGAATACACCATGAATACCAATACAAGAAATATTTGGGCCGTATGAAGTATCAACCCCCAAGCTAGAAGATGCCATGCCCTGCTGGATCACTGAATAGCCTCAACAATTCATCCCTGCTGCCAAATATGTCCAATCACTCCAGTAAATATGTCAAACAATAGATCAGGTAAAGGCAAGAACAACCCAGGTGCTCAAATCTCCAAGATCCCTCTCAAACTCATGGATCTGACTCTCCTCCAAGGAATGGTGCACCCCCTTGGATGCTTGAAACCCTAGATAATTCAGCATGTCCCCTAAAGGCCTCAAAATGCTCTACAAAACCACTAGAATGATATATCGAGGCTTGGTTACCTCCCTGGTGAAGTCCCAAGCGAAATGATGAATATCTGATCTACCAAATGGATGAAATCACTTTCTGAAGTGTGCTCCTCTCCTCCAATTCGTCCCATGCATCCAATAAATCAAATGACACATAAAAATCCATCGGAATGCACTAGATCTAATGGACACAACCCTACAATGAAAACCCAGGTGCTAGAATCTCCAGAATCCCTGCCAATCACCTGGAACGAACTTCCCTCAATGGATGGTGTGCCCCCCTTACTGGAAATCCCCAATGATGTGCCCTCCTTCTCTTCATGTGCCTGTGGCTGGTGTAGAACCCTCCTACATCGAGTAGATTTGTACTATAATGGTGTGGGAGAGTATTGCATCCCCGAGACCAAGCTTGGGACAAGATAGGTGGAATCTTTCACCACAGAATCATCCTCTAGGGTTTATTAAGTCAAAACCCTCAAAACCTCCAAGGTATGGGCTCTCTAGCTAGAAGCTAGATATCAAAATGATAATCATACATGAATGAATGAGAGAATAGAGGCCCTTGCCTCTTCTTTATACTTCCTGCTCCCCTTGTCTCTCCAAAGTGACTTTTCTTTTTTAATTATTAATTAATTAATTTACCTTTTTACCTCTGAAAAGTTCCTTATCTCTCCTTGTGGCTTCCCTGGCCACTGAAAGTCACTTCTCAACATCCTATCCTGTAGTGTTTCTCCTCCTGATTCCAATGAGTTATTACACTAATAGGTTCCTCCAAGTATTGTGCCCAAAATGCCCTCTTTAGTGGATTTAATTGACTTATAGCTCAAAATACTCAAAATCATGGAAATCGTCGGAATGAAAGGGAACCAAAGCCAATCTATGTGGAATGGATCATAATGATGAAATAGGGTGAGTGATGCAATCCGAACCCCAAAATATCCCTCAATAACTCTTGTACTCGCTATAATCACCATCTGGCTATTCTGGTCATCATAACACTGTGTAATACCTTGATGTCCCAAAGTGGGGACATTACAGGCATGGACTCTGAAGTACTTCTTCAAGCTGAGTATCCAAACTTCTTCTTCTTCCCCCTTCTTAATATCTCCATCGAAGGTGGGTGGTTTGGCTTTCTTGAATTCTTCAGGGTCACGACTCTTAGAGTGTTTCCTCTTCTTTCCTCTTGTCTAAGAATGGGAACTAGTTTTACCACTAGAAGATTCCTTGGAGTTGTCAGTGTCCTCACCAGAGGAATATTGCATTGGATGTCTCTTGGCTCCATGTTCTGCATTCTTTGAGGTGCTCCTTCTGGTGTGGCCACTTTCAGGAAGTTGGACCATGTTGTAATTGCCTTTGCATATCTGATAGACTTTGCAGTAGGATTGCATTAAATTTTCTTTGTTTTTCCTGCTCCTTGATCAACCTTTCATTGTTAGCCTTATAACTTTATAATTATACCATGGGGCTTGTTACAGTTTCAACCAAATTAGGAGGGGTTTCCACCACCCTCCTTTCATTAGATTATTCTTTTCTATTGTCGGAGCTCTCCCCCAAATCCCGATGTATCACCATCCTTTACGTTGTAGTTCTCCTATTGTTCACTGACTGCTTGAGTACAGATAATTTTTTTTGTGTTAGTTACTAACCTACCAATTCATGAACAACAAATATCATTGCAAGATGAACTCAATTCTTTATTTGGAAACATTTTCCACCTACAGTGCATAATTCCAAAACATCTATCAATCAACAGAAGGGGTAAGGTAGGTTGTTACCCCATAAGTTCTCTAATAATATTTTTATGGGACTCGTGCATGAGCCCAATAAGGCCAAGTGTTGTTGCAATGCTCTGATACCAATTTGTAACACACCCAACCCCTAAACAGTCTTTCTAGGGGTGGGTCATCAATTTTTTTCTTTCCCTGGTTCATATTCGATCCCTTGCTTAAGAAAAAACCTCTTAAATGAACTTCTAGAAGCTTACATATCTCACTAAGTGATTAAACCAGCTAGCGGGATCCTCCTCATGACCTCGGGCTAAAAACCTGGAGCTAAGAGTCTGTGTTAGCAAGGTTTCGGCGCTTCAGAAATTCCCAGACTTCGGGAGTTCCCAAAACTGTTGTCAAAATCTCATATCGTTGAACCACAGAGGAGATCCGCAGTCCACATCCTCCACCGAGATCTTAAGGTAAGAAGGGGGCTTTGACGATCTACGCATAACACACCTTTTTCCAAATCCCCAAAATGTTGAAATATCGTCACATGCCCCTAGCCCTTTGGCGATCGACGTTCGACAATTTGCATTGGATGTTCCTAAATTGTACCATGCCCTTCATCTTCCTAACTCCCGAAGCTATCTAAAATCTCAGAGTCCTGGACAAGTCACCAACCATGTAGGCTAGGTAGCCACGAACTAGAAATTGACACGTGGTGAGGGTCCAGGGATGACAGTGTCCGCGATAGGGGGTGACGCGTATCGTGCTCTAACATGCACAATGGATGTGTGAGTCGTCCAAAAATAAGTGACACATGGCACACGTAATGCGGGTCCACGTCACCTCGGATAACGTCATTGAGTCACACCATCTTAGACTATTAATTTTCCATCCCTTCGATCTAATGGTCGATAGGATTTCACGTAGATCCTTAAGTCTACGACTCTCATTACTTTGTGGCTTCGGAATTCAACGCCTACCAAATCCTCTTGATGCAAATCCTCCGAAGATTCGAGTCCCAAGACTCTCAAATATTGTGCCACATGTCATCTTCGACCAACGGTCGAGATTTACTTCGGTGTTCGCGACTTCGACGACTTTCACACCTTGAAAACCCTCGGCCAAAATCCTCTGGAGTACGAAAACTATAGACTGCGGGATTGCCAGCCACATACCCCATCATCCAATGGTCCTAGTTCAATAGTAGATACTTGATAGGGAACAAATAGGGGCCACGTGTCGCTTCACAACGTGTTCTCAATTAGTCGGGTAGTCAAAGGTGGATCCCTTAGATCGACGGTTCGGAAGGATCCTGAAGGATTCGAGGATCGAAGGCCCGCATTACTTTGACAGTTTGGTATTCAGGATTTTGGTGAGTGTGTCTCCTGACTTTCCCTCTAGACCACACTGGATATTGGACATGTTTCCCTCTATTTCAATGATCCATATTAACTCCATGACTCCAGCCTTCGGGGGTTTTGACACTAGACCATTCCAAATATCCCGAAGAAAGACTTTGCCGAAGCGCTTAATGCCTCCCTTCCTATGTTTGATCTGATGGCTGAGAGTGATCCATACTGGATCCCCATATCGATGGCCCTTGTCGATTCACGACTTTGGCCTTCAACTACTTTCGAGGATTATGGAGTCACAAGTCTTGAAGTCGAAACTAGATCCTTTCGGGCTAGCACATGGTTCCTAGGCCCTGGTCACATGGATACTTTGGGATTTCTAGTGGCTAAGTGATAACCCTTTAGCAAAAATAAGATTAAGGACATGGGCGTGAGCCCTCAGTCAGATGGGAAAATATTCTAAGGGAAAAACACCCTTCTCCCATAGAATTCAGACTTAACATTCCTGCTAAGGTAAACTTCAAAGGGCTTGCAGGACTTAGACATTTCAGTCGATCCTAACCCGACTCTCCAGTGGACTCACATCCCATGACTCTCTAACAATTAAAATGAGATAATTCCAATATCAAATAGATATAATATTTTACATAAATCAAATAACGTTTTTAACAACTGTTCAAATACTGAGAAACTGAATCATAAACACAAACATTTCATCATCACATCCAATATAATACACAGAGTATGAAAATGCTTATAAGAACTGGAAAATGTGAAACAACTACTGAAAGGGGTTCCTGTTTCCTCCCAACCATAGGCACAACCACTCCTATTGGATTTACCACTAGCCACCCCTAAGCTAGACCATGATTCTCTGAGAGAGATTCTTGCTCTTTGCTCCACAATATTTAGGGACAAAGGTTACCCTCCTTTCTCCCATAAAAACTGGGAAACTTGTTTTCTCTACTCCAAGAAAGGAGATATGCATGAGTACTTCCTCAGTCACTCGTCATCCTTGTTTATCAGCTTGTAGAAAAACCCTGCCCTAGGCTTCTTACAACCAGATTGAGATTACTTCTCAACTTTTCTTTCTTAACTTCAAAATCGAAGTCCCCTCCTGCTCTTCTCAGGAGAGTGTTTTTTGTATTCTGTTGTCTTTCCCCCTCTCTGTCTCTTGTCCTCGAATTACCTCATTTCTTTCCTTCCTTTGAAAGGTTGCATGGGTCTGAATCCCCATTTGTGGTTAGGCCTAGAAGCCTTATAGATGGGTACCCTACCCCATCTCCTCATTAAATCTTGAGGATGGCCTTCCAACTACCAACGTAACTGGTGATTCATTTATGGGTTGGAGGACTGTTGAGAAATTACTCCCAGTAGGTACTGGTCTAGTGAGGGTCATTTTAACCATACTTGGTTTCCCTGCACCATCTCTCTCATAGCATTCATGGTCTATATTGGCAAACTTCCCTGCTTTCAACAATTCTGCAACACATATTCAAATTCAAATTCTATTAATAACATAAAATTCATACATTGACCCTTTTATACAAAGGTTCATCAAATCAAACATTCACACATATTTAGTCCTCCATAGTCTCTTGGTCAGTTATAGTTATATTTACAAACTGAGGGAAACAAGGGTATTACACTGCCTAAGTGATGTGTATGGTTGGGATATGCACAGAGAGAGAACTGGATGAGGGTTGAGCATCTGAGGAAGGGAGCTGCTGAAAGGAATGCATGAGTGTGTGCAATAGAAGGATCAAAGAACCCATAGAAGGGTTTTGAGCTGAAGCATAGAAGACCCGAAACGTGACCTGAGCTAAGAGGGTCGTGAGCTTGATGTTGGGAAGGCATTTGATAAACCTCAAAGAGGCCTGGGCTAGGTGGGAGTAAGGGAAAATCTCTAGCAAGAGTAGAGTGAAGGAGAGTGACCTTCAATTCTTGCTTAGAACCTAAGAGAGATTCCCTAGTGGTATGATGGCTTGGCACGGGGGTGGACAAAATTCTAAAAGTGAATGCATCTGAGCCTACGGTTGGGTGGAAAGGCGAACACTCACAGTCAGTTTGTCCACTATCAATTGTAATAAATAAGTATTTGTGTACCTTGTATAATTAAACTATAACGTAAGGCTGAAATTTCATGTGAATGAGTTAGGAACATGCATGTTGTTTGATGATTAGACGATTTATTTTACAATATGGGTATTTGATGTGTTAATTACCAGTCATAATACCTACTATTAAACATGTACATAAGTCGTGATATGTGATTGTTTTAATGGGTTTTTACGTTGTAATTATCCTTTAAATTTTGTTGCCAGGATTGTGTAGATGTGATAATTATATGTTAGAAATAAAGATAATTGCAATTGTAACTATGCTTGTAAGCATACCCTATCAAAGTTACCTAGATCTATACATTTTATGTATATGCAGTCAACGACATATTTATATTGGAGGAGCTAGTAATCGTGTATTTTTGTCATGGTATTGACCGCTAGAATTATACTTGTACATATAGCACTGCGAGAACTATCTAGAATGGTACAATTAGGGACATGCACATAGTCTGTGTAAATATGGTGTCTATACGACCCTTACTTGCGTGTGTGTGTCTATACATAGACACACACACACACACACACACAATGCTGGCGTTGTGTATATCTTCACACATATGTGAAGATTTTCCCATATAGTTCATAGATATCTTGTCTGAAATTATGGCCTGATGCAGTTCAATTCGAGCTAGAAATATCCTATACAGGTATGGACTATTCATAGTCCGACATTCTACATTAAAATGGATAAGGGGAAAATATTACGTGTATGATGGGAACATGTGTTGAACTATAATTGGTTGAGACAATAAAGGGTATGTTCCCTCATGGAGTTCAAACCTTAATAAGTGCTTTAATAGGGGGAGTAAGTTTTTAGGTTGCGGAAAAGGAATGGTGGGTGTAAAGTGTAGGCATCAGAATTAAAATCATGACGGGTCCATGGAGATTCGAAAGGTGATATGAATGGGTCATGTTATCTCCTAAAATAAAACTGTCATTTTACCAATTTTTAAGTGATAGGAACAGGTCCAAAAATTCATTTCCAATTTTTTTTTAGGTGTGTTAGAAGGTCTGCTATTTGGATACAAAATTGGAAAAAACATCAATTTTGGTCTTGGCAATCAAATCTTTAAATCTCAGGTTTCGGTGGTTAAGAGGAGCTAAAAAACTGCTCATTAACCACCAAAAGTCTTGGTTTTCGGTGGTTAAGAGGGGAAAATAAAGGGCATGTTAACCACTGAAAATGTTTCTATGTGCAAAAGGAAAAAGCCCGTGCTTTTGCACGAGCCAGATGTCAAATGGGCACAATCATTAAGTTATAACCGCCGAAAGTTTATCTAGGTGGTGAGGTATGAAGTTCTTATGGCATCTTATCTGAAGATTTATGCCCTGTTCTCCTTTTAACTACCAATTGTCATTTCAGAATTAAGACTCGGCAGAAATCCAGAATTCCATGCATGATTTTCAGATAACAGAATTGATTTGTCACATGGGCCTTCATTATCTCCAGTCATGAGGATACATAATCATTATGACTTCATTTGATTTCTGTTTCAATTTCATTAATATTCAATATTGAATCCGAGAGTCATTTTTATTGTCATGATCCCGTGATTTCCTCATGCAAACTCATACTCAACAACCATAATCCCATGATTTGTCAAGGTTGCCAAGTGGAATTCAAGTTCAATTGCTGGTTATTGAGCCATTTGTCATCCAATTCAAAGAAAAATCTGAGTCATTGTGATTCCCACACAAATTGATTCGCCGCAGATCCGTTTTTGAAAGTTACAGGTTTCAATGGTTAACATGCCCAGATTTTTATCTCTTAACCACCGAAAGCAGAGCTTTTCAGTGGTTAACAAGCCCAGATTTTTATCTCTTAACCACCGAAACCTGTACATGGCAGCGAGGTCATATTTTTGCACATATTTGACTTTTTCTCAACCAAATCTTTCGAGGTTGGTTTCTAAAGATGCATAATAATTAAATACATCAGATTTGAGGTTTTATCTTGATGTATTTAATGTTTAAGAAGGTGGAAAAGTGAAAATGGTGACCTAGTTGATGAGCAAAAAAAACTGTCTTTTTGCCAATGGTGGCAAATTCGAATTTCCTATGAGGATTCATCAGCCTTGGAAAACTTTCTACATCTGTCAAAGAGTTTGGAGGATATAAAGGCTATCAAGATAGAGTTTGACACCTAAGATAGGATATTTTGTTTTGACTTTCCATTTTTAGAAGTCTAGATCCATTTTTATAGGATCTCATCCTACACTTGTTTGGTTTGACTATTTTTAGCAAATCTGATCCATCTTTCAAGGATCTAGATTTCATCTTGTAAGGCTATAAAGCCAAAGACATTTGAAGCACCAAGGGGTTCGACTTTGGAGACTTTTTCATATTATGTACTCAAACTTCTCATTTTCATATTGAGTAATACAAGCTTCTTTTGCCATAACTTGTTCAGATTTCATCTTCTTATCTATTATGTACTTGCACCTGGATATTATATTCATGTTGTTATGCTTGTTTATGCTCGATAACTGTCATCTTATCATTGCATTCATAAATTAAACTTTGCAAGTATTCCTGTGATTATTGTAATTGGCCATTCATATATGCTTTATATGTGATTCTACTGATATAATAGTTATTTCTTCATACATCCCTTTATTTGTAAACTCTCTGAACATTTGTGGTTGAAAGCCTTGTCCATCTAAATGTATTTATGCATGATTTGAGTGAGAAATGATTCAGTCCTCCGACTTGATCCAAACCCACACTTATTATTAAGAAAACAGTTACCAAAAGATTAAGTTACCAGGCATCTCTGACTTACAGCCTAGGAGAGTTTCCTGGAGTGATAACAGGTTCGTGAATCCGCTAACCCGCGAACCCGAAAAAATCACAAAATAATCTAAGTTTTGAGTGTTAGAAGAGAGGAAGGGACTCATATGAGTCCACAAGTCCGTGAGTCCGCCAACCCGCGAACCTGACATAATCAACAAATAATATAAGTGTGAGACTTCTCGAATGGACTTATGGAGGGGAGTTACACAATTGTACGTCTACGAGTCTGCATAGATGGAAAAATGGTTAAATGTTGACACTTATAGGATTGATTTATGAAGGGGAGGAACAAAGTTATGGGAATGTGATTATGTGAGTCTGTGATTCCGTGAATGAAAAAGAAGTTAAGTGTTGGTGGCGGGTTCATGAAAAGTATGAATATAGACCATGAATTCACAAGACCACCACCCGAGAGTCTGTGAATACATTAAGGTGCCTAAGTATGGTATAATACGGGGGCCATAGAAAGGAAAATCATATGGCATATGATGTGGCTTGCCAGAAAGGCCGCTAGGACGCCATTAGGACGACATATATCCATTGCTTACAGGATGATGAGATGAGTGGTGTTCCATCGTGGAAAGCTAGGATAATGCCACGTTAGAACCCGAGTGATGCCACATCATTTGGCATGGATAGTGAACCATCGTGTGGATGCCACGTGACAATAAGAGAGATGTTGTCTATGTAAAGCCAAGAACCTTGGGAGGTCATAGATTTCGTTCCAGAGCTCAATTCTGAGTGAAATTACCGACCTTCGAAATCTCTTGACGAGAAGAAGAGGATGGAACTATGAAAAAGAATATTTAAGGTTGTTAAGAGAAGAAAAAATTTAATACCCCATCCCTTAAAAATGTACTTAGGGGGTCGGGTCTATTACAAAGTGGTATCAGAGTAGGAAAAAACACTTGGCCTACTTGGGCTCATGAAAGAGTCGAATAAAATTCTTCTTAGAAAACTTTTAAGGGGAAGGGAATTCTACCCTACCCTAACTATCAGAGAAGGCTACAAAACTAGGCCTGGATGGGTTGGATATCATTCATAGGTCTGGTATATCAAGATTTAGGTGAGCTTTTTGAAAGGTGTTTCTACCTTTAAAAGATTGTTTATTATCTGCATTAACTTCCTGAGGAGAAGGACTGTAGACTGAAATTCTAACCTGAAAACCTTGGCTGAATTACAAGAAGGGGAAATTGTATTAACCCTCTGTCAAAGTGATGACTACTCTTATAGGAGTAGGGATATGTTGATAAGTATTATTGGTAAAACCTGAATGAAAATGGCAGAGGTGGCAAAAATTATGCTATGAAGTTGCATGAGTCCAAACAAGGGACATGAGATGGGTTGTTTTGTTAAGTATAATAATGTCTATCTGCTAGGGCTGGTAGAGTATATTGTAATTAAGATGGTTGATTATATAAGGGTTAAGACCCTTATGAAAAATTCCTTGTGCTTAAAGGAAGTTGGTATGGATTGATAGAATCTGTAGCAATAATAATTATTGTTGTACTAAAATATTAAACCATGTATACGTGTATGAACCCTCATGATTAGAGGACTGATGGGAAATGTGTAAGGTCATTTTTATTTGACCTATAGTGAATGAAGAAAATGGTTGTTGGAGAATAACGTAGTTAAGAAATTAAAAAGGATTCATGTGGATTGTTGCTAGACATCGTGGGAGAGGTAAAGATATATGAACACATAAGAAAGTTTATGATGTTCACAGCTATAATAAGAGAATGTGTATACCTATTAATCTAAGGACATGTTTGTGCAGGCGAATACAAATGGAAGGAAGTTGGAATACATATGCACTTTAAGCATGGGTAAAATACTTGGGGCACGAGGATATGCCATAATGCATATGGCAAAGATTGAGAATGTGTATAACATGATTGTAGGTTTACTATAGTCTATTATTGGATGTAAAATATGGTTATGACATGGATCATATGGTTAATAATGATCTGGGTATAACAAATTAAGTAAAATTATGATGATATTGATTACATATTACCCTATGAGAATAAAGTAGAATGGTTAATGAATTTTTTTATTCTGAATGGAGTAAAGGAAGTGTTGGGGCATTTCTCAACGACCAATGGGTTAGACTGACATCCAGAGGTGGATGGTAGCCATAAGAATATGGCTTGGTGTGCTTAAGTTGTAGTGAGAGGGAATATGGAAAAAATATTCCCTTGATAAAAAAAGGTTTGTTGACCAAGAATGGTCCGAGGCATGAAAAGAAGATTGATAAGTTGACATGTTTCCTGGAGCATTGTGGAAATTGCCCAGATTGTATTTATGGGCCATTGCATACTTCTATAACATTTTAGGAAAGAGTTTTATCTTGGTGGTTGTTTTCATATTAAAAGGGAAACATAGTTATGAATATTTCTGCAAGTCTTTCCATGTGAATATAATGTGAATGACTGCAAACTCTCAACAAAGAGGGAAACATGTTGCTGAGTATTCCTATGAGACTTTTCATAAGAATGGTTGTAAGATATATGGGAGGAAGGATATGGAAGTTTGAAATGCCCATTTGTAAGAATGACATGGAAAAAGGTGCAATAGTGAGCTTGCACGTTGAACATCCATATATGTAAATGGATGCTTGAATGCATGAATGGAATGCATTATAAGGTTTCCTAGTATGAAGGAAGAATGAATAAGTTTGTGAGACTAGCCATGAGGATGGTTGTAAATTATCTTTAAAGAAGATGATAATAAGACCCAATAAATAGGAATGAATGAGGTAAAAAGGTGCAAGTGATGCACCTATATATATGTAAATGTACATATATATGCTTAAAGGTATGATATGAATGTTGGGATAAGTGAAATGTGAGGCAAGATTTGTACTTTCCAGATATAAATAATTCCATGAATGCATGATTGACCCTATGATGGAAGGGTTTGATTTGTGTTGTTGAAATAATAGTTTGAGGGGGATGTGTTCCCTTTTTCCTCAAAAAAATCTAGTATACATTGATGAAAAGGTAAATGAGTAGCGATGCTTTGTTGCCATTATAAAGGAAACATGGGACTGCATATGAATGATCATAAACAATAATGAACCAATTAATTTCCAATAGATAAGGAAATGAAACAATAAAGTGTTCCTATGGTGGACACCCACATTGCATGCTAAGGCATGTGATTAAAGTACAATAAATGCAAATTGATGGAATAAACGTGCATGTGTGAGTGCATAATCTAAATGCATAATAAAGATGCATGTTGATAATTCCTCATGAAATATTAGGTAAGAATATGAGATGACAAAGTTGAGGCTAACTCAAAAATTGAGGTCATTTCAGACCATTTGGATATGCAACAAAAGAGTTGCAGGTTGAAGAGGTTTTTGTGGAGGAACTGTGTAAATAACTCTGCCAGGAGAACACATAAATGACTGCTAAGAATTGAACAACGGGATACAAAACCTATTTATATAAGAATCCTGGATTACATTTTAAAATATCATGCATGGGTACCAAGACATGCAGGCGAATGAGGACAGATCTGATCTCTGGGTGGGAAATGTGTGGAATGCACAAGTTCACGATTCATTATAAATAAGAAACTTGATGATGTAGCATGTTGAATTATCCAAGAAGGTCAAGGTGAACATGACTAAGACTTATCAAAGAATAGAACAAGTGGATCCCAGGAGGGATAAATTGTAAAATAAAAGAAGGAGAAAATGATCAATGCTTCTCTCACTATGAAACTATGAATAATAAGATAGGGTTGTATGCTTAAAAAGGACAACTGTGAAAATAGGTACATCTAGTAACTGAAAGATACAATATTTAATGTTCTTAAATGAATGAGCTTGGTTAAGCTATAGCGTGTGAAGGAAATGAGGCCTTGAAATTAATTTAGCTAGGTTGAAAGTTTCCTGATGGGAGAATCCCTTAAGTCATTTCTTGTTGTCTATTATGTTTCTCTAGGATGAGAAACTGAAATGATGATGAATATAGATATTTTTCCATGAGAATGTTGAGAGTTGCAGCTGAAATTTGATTGTGGTTTCACTCATGAAAATAAATTCTATGGTACATGCATTTGATTTTACATGACAACTAATGTAAAATGTGAAATGTGGTGATGTATGTCACGTGTAGAAAAGATTGGAACTGTTAGGGAAGGACAACTGACAATAGTGAACAACCTCAGATAGAAGTGAAAGCAAGAAGGTTGTTGATAAAAATAAAACTATGAAAGAGATTTTATAAGTTCCTGGGAAGCACCACTGAAGAGGTAATATCAAAGAAGGTGCTAACAACCAGAATATGTATAAATATTTCATGCCCATGTGACATGAGAGGTAAAAGGGATTTGGGTAATAATCCCTTCTAAAATAGTCTATGTTTTGATGGCATGCGTGTGATGTGAATGGTTGTTGCATTCCATTGATACCCAAGTAGGATATGAGTCAGAAAGAAGAACCTGCGTGATGGAGGTGTGAATCTTTGACAGCCAAGGATTATTGAAATACTTGGAAAAATGAATGAACAAGTATGTGTCATGAATACATTTCCAGTCAAGGAGTGATTGGGAACAAAAGTGCTCAAAGATAGCACGATGATGTAATGCATTAAGGAAATGCATGTTTTCATGAGAGGGCAGTTAATGGACTACCCATTATGGAAGGAGGACCTTCCAATACTCTATCGAAGTTGTAGCATTGTAAAGAGAGAAATTGGGTGGCCATGGATGTTGGCACCCTGGTTACCAATGAAGAAAGAATGTTTGAATGCATTCATGTCAAAACTTTAGTTTCATGTATGATGATTTGAGGTCATGATCAATTGAAGCAGGAAAACACAATCCTGCTGTAAAAATAAACGTGTATAAAGAAACCGTGTGGTAAAAGGTTGGTTGAGTTCCAACCCACCAAGGAAAAATGCCTAATATGAAAAGTAATAATCTGAAAATCAATGCAAGGTTGTATTGTGTGTGAATGTGGCCATGGATATTGACACATTGATTAAACTCATTTGATGATTTCATTTTGAAAGGCTTGTTGTGCTAAAATAATGCATGTGTGAGGAATGACATTTCCTTTTTGAATAGGTGAATTTGATTGTTAGTATGCATAGTTCTGAAATTGTTTGTGAGCCACTACAAGCATGCAATGAAAATATAATGTGCATGAGGAACTAACCATTTGTTTGGATGAATGAAGAATGAATCATAGGAAGGAGGGGTCTTGAACATGGCTGTGTTGCAAGCTCATAAGGAAGACCAATGTCTGTTGGTTATGAAAGATCCAAACTACCATGACAAATAAATATCATGCTTGTGGGATTTGGTTCCTATATGGAATATATCTAAAAAAATAGAAATGTGGAACTTGAAATCGGTGGGTGATATATTTGAAAGAATTTCGATTGAAATAATGAAAGCAACTCACAAATTTATGTATGTATGTGATACAAGTGAGAGGAAAAATATATGTTTGACGAGGACAGATGATGATTGTCAAAGATGGAAAGCATGGAAAACAGGCTATTGTTGTGACATGAGAACCTTGTGATAAGCCATGATCCCCATAGAATGATGTGTTGGGGTGATATAGGTTGAAGGGATGCTTTCGACAGAGAAAGCATGAGGGATGCCTCAACTATAATACTAGGGAAGGTCTCATAAATTATTCTTGTATGAGAAATCCCTAGCAAGGAAGGATGGATCACCTGAGGGACTGCATAGCAGAGAAGGGGATGCCTGAGCCTAGGTCTAGATGGTGAGTGACTGCAAGGAATAGGAGACTACAATAATTTTTGTAATATGTTGATTTTGATCATGCACACAATGGGTATGTCAGGGAAAACAATGAGCCAAGTTAATGAGACAACTATATGGATGCAAATCCATAAAGTACACAGATAAGTATTATGTTGATTGTAAACTCCCTCTTGAGTTATGAACATTAATAAATGGAATGATGAATTGACATGCTTGTTATTTGAAATTATCGTAGGCATGTGCTAAATGCCAAGAGTTTGGGAAAGGACCAGACCAAGAAAAGGAAAATGATGCTGAAGTAGATGAAATATGAAGTCATGGCAGGTGTTGCTGAGAAGAACACCGAGGACGATGTTCCTTTAAGGGAGAGGGGATTGTAACACCCTTGTTTCCCCCAGCCTGTAATTAATCATAAATTGTGATTTCCATGCAATGGATTGCAAATATTGTAAATGTATTATTGTTTAATTGTAAGCGTTGATAGTTGATTGTTGGGTGAAGCCTTAAAGTACAAGCCATGATATCACTAGTGGAACGAGAGGAGGCCCTAATAAACTAAAGGACCTCAAGCCTTAATCATATTACTTTCCTTAGCTCTGATTTCAAGACAAATCAGTTAATGAGGGAGGTTGGTAGTTGAACAACCAACCACCCCAATGAATGGAAGTATGGAGGGTTATCAGAAGTGAAAAGAAGCATTCAACTAGAGGATAGTAGGAAATATCACCACGGGTCCCCGAGATTGACCCACGAGATTCCTTATGACAAAATAAACATAAGGATGAGTTGAGAACCTACCTAAGTGATGCATGCAGCAGGGATATGCATAGAGAGAGAATTGGAGGAGGTTCAGGCTTCTAAGGAAGGGAGTTCTTGAAAGGAATGCACGATTGTGTGCAATAGAAGGATCAAAGAACCCATAGAAGGGTTCCGAGATGGAGCATAAATGACTCGAAACTTGACTTGAGCTAAGAGGGTCATGAGCTTGATGTTGGGAAGGCATATGATAAACCTCAAAGAGACCTAGGCTAGGTGGGAGTAAGGGAAAATATCTACCAAGAGTAGAGTGAAGGAGAGTGACCTTCAACTCTTGTTGAGAACTTGAGATAGATTCCCTAGTGGTATCATGGCTTGGCACAGGGGTTTCCATAATGCTAAAAGTGAATGCATCTAAGCCTATGGTTGGGTGGAAAGGTGAACACCCACGGTCAGTTGGTCATCTATCAACTATAATAGATAAGTTTTTTTGTACCATGTATAACTAAACTATAACTTAAGGATGAATTTTCCTCTGAATGAGTTAGGAACGTGCATGTTGTTTGATGATTAGACAATTTATTTTATAATATGGGTAATTGATGTGTTAATTACCAGTCATAATACCTACTATTAAACTTGTAAAAAAGTTGTGATAGGTGACTGTTGTCATGGGTTTTTACTGTTGTAATTATCCTTGAAATATTTTTGCCAGGATTGTGAAGATGTGATAATTATATGTTACAAATAGTGATAATGTCAATTCTAACTATGCTTGTGAGCATACCCTGTTAGAATTACCTAGATCTGTACATTTTATGCAAATGCAATCAGTGGTATATTTATAATGGAGGAGCTGGTAATCATGTATTTATGTCATGGTATTGACCGTTGGAATTATATTTGTACATATAGCACTCTGAGAACTATGTAGAATGGTATAGTTATGGGCATGCACAGAGTTTGTGTAAATATGGTGTATATATGACCCTTACATGTTTATATGTGTGTGTGTGTGTGTCTATATATTGAATATATACATATTGTTTGTGTTATGTATATCCTCGCACATATGCAAAGCTTTTCCATTTAGTTCACAGATATCAGGATTTAAATTATGGCTTGATGCGTTTCAGTTTAGGCTAGAAATATCTTTTACAGATATGGACTATTCATAGTCCGACATTATGCATTAAAAGAGATAAGGGAGAAAACTTACATGTACGACGAGAACATGTGTCATCTTATAAATGGTTGAGATAATAGAGGGTATGTTCCCTCGTGGAGTTCAAACCTTAATAAGTGCTTTAATAGAGGGAGTAATTTTGTAGGTTGGGGAAAAGTAATGGAAGGTGTAAAGTGTAGGCATTAGACTTAGAAGCATGACGGGTCCACAGAGATTGAAAAGGTGATATGAATGGTTTCATGAGTCTGCCAACTCGCAAACCCAACAAACTCAAAAGATAATCTAATTGTTGAGTGTTATAAGAGAGGAAGGGACTCAGATGAGTCTTTGAGTTCATGAGTCTACCATCCCGCCAACCCGATAGAATCACCAAATAATATAAGTGTGAGACTTCTCAAACAAAATTATGGAGGGGAGGTACATAATTGTACATCCGTTAGTCCACGAATCCACTTAGATGGAAAAATGGTTAAATATTGACCTTCTAGGATTGACTTATGAAGGGGACCTAAAAAGTTATGTGTCATCGAGTCCACGAGTCCATGATTCCATGAATGAAAAAGAAGTTAACTATTGGTGGCGGGTTCATGAAAAGTATGAATATACACCATGACTCTGCAAGACCGCCACCTGCAAGTCTGTGAATATAGTAAGGTGACTAAGTATGGTAGAATATGGGGGCCACAGAAAGGAAAAGCATATGGTGGATGAAATGAATTTCCAGGAAGGTGGCTAGGATTCCATTAAAGCAACATATGTCCATTATTGACGGGATGAAGAGCTGAGTGGGGTTCCACTGTGGCAGGTTACGCTAGTGCCACGTTAAGACCCGGGTGATGCCACATCAGTTGGAACGACATTGAAATGTCATGTGGATTCCACATGACAGTAAGACAGATGTTGTCTATGTAAACCCAAGAACCTCGAGGGGTCATATCTTTCATTCCAGAGCTTAGTTCTCAGTGAAATTACCGAACTTGGAAAGTTCCTGACGAACAAAAGAGGATGGAACTTTGATAGAGAAGATTTAAAGTTTGTAAGAGAAGAAAAAATTTAATGCCCCATCCCTTAAAAAGGTACTTAGGGAGTCAAGTCTATTACAATAACATTTCCTGGTGAAGTTGAAACTTGATGGCATGATGTCTAGCATAGCTATGTGATTGTGACTGCTCTTTTCCCAAAAAACTTGTGATGTGACATTTTCCAAGCAACATTCTTTTTCCTACGAAGTACACACACTTGAGAGTTTTGAGATAATTCAACATCTTCTGCAAATCATTTTCATATTTCTTTACTCCCTCGATTGATTGGTTTGTTTGTTAGTTCTTTCTCTTGTAAGTCATTGATTGCAAAAGACTCACGCTTTCTAGTTTGTGTGTCAAGAATCAAAGGCATGCATGAAACTTTGTGTTGAACCAAGGTTCACCTTAAGTTATCAGAGTTAAGCCATAATTTGGGTGAGGGACCCATGTCACTTGGGCCACGTTTCTCAACAAAACCTGGGTCATTATTCCTTTTCTTCTATACTTTGTGAATCTCAGTATAAATTCTTTTGTATATTCCTATTGCACCACTTTCATTCTTCAATTTATCCCTAATGTGAAAAATGGTCCTTGTACTATAGTTGAATTCCCACCTTCACCCACCTCGGTTACTTCAAAAGTATAGCTTTCTATCAAGTATTTCCACTTGTCACACAAATGATACCATTGTTCTACATGCCTCAAAAGGAATTTCCCCTCCAACGCCAAGAAGTTTGACCCAAAAATATGCTTTCAGATCAACATGATGTTTATCACTTTCATTTCTTCACAATATGGCCTAAGGTTTTCACTTAGCAACCCATTATGCCCTAGTTCCAGTTAAAGACAATTGTAGGAGTCATATCTACTATGACCCTTTCCCATTAAAGAGTATCAGTGGGTTTCTTTCAGAGGTTTCATCTGAGTGCGTAGTGACTTATAAGACACTAGAAGAGTATCAGGTGTTAATTTCAAAGTCACTAGATCTCAATTCAAATCAGTTAAGGGGTGTTAGATTTAGTTGGTTCAGTGCCTCCATTGTTAATATGAGGGATAGTAGGGCTAAATGGATATCAAATTCATAATTTTCCCTAGCTTACTATCACCTATTGTACATATGCATAACAATCATCAATATCCTTACATCATCAAATGTTGACGACACCCAAGAAGGGTCATTCCGACCTTGTCCAACTTGCCCCAAAACCATGTTTTTATCCCTCTAGGGAGGCCTTCCTCATATTATTTTTTAGTTTTGAAACCCTCCCATATAAAAATTCCCTATGTAAAGGATTCTCACTTCTGATTTCATGAACTAAGGACTCAATTTGCAAACATTTCAATGTTGGTCCCTTTCGTTGGTCACTGGGCATGTCCCGTGAGAACACAGTCTTTCACAGGAAATAAAATGAAATATTTTCATTGTGTGGAAAATACAATGGTTTCACCTTGTAGGGATCAGGATAATATTTCAAATGGGCTATCATGTGCTTGATTGTGAGTTCATATGACTAGTCTATGAAGGTCGCAAACTTCACACCTCCTATTAAATGGCCAAAATCCATAGTTGTGACTTTATGATCAGTTTATGTTATGATATCTTACTTGAAAGGAAAATAAATCCTAGAGGTGATGTATGGAAGTGCGATACCTCTCCAATGGTATCTCATATGCTTGGTTTCGACCCCCACTTTTTGAGAACAAGCCTTTGCAATTTCAATATTAGTTTCAAAGACCAGTTTGGTGACAGTGGTTTAGGGTTGAACAATTGTGGTTGAAAGGCTCTAGATCATAAAATCAAAGTTTACATGTTGTAGTAGACTCAAAGAAATTTCTAACGGTGCAAAATTTACCTCATTATGACATTGTATGACCCTGTTCCGGCCTCAATAAATCAAGAGAAAAATTGGTCAAATACACCTTGGACAAAAATTAAAAGAAATTTTAATTGAAAAATAAATAGAAATTGGAGTTTTTGGAAAAAGTTTGAGGTTTGGAGGTTTGAAATTGGGACCTCCCACCAATTATGTGACTTAATAACCCTCCACTAACCAACATCCCCGAACACCAAGTCATTAAGGGAAAGGGAGGCAACAAGGTTTTGAGCTCATGTACACATACCAAGACAACACAAGAGTTCCACGCACCCCCTCCCATGAAAATTCGATTTGGGGGTATTTTCCCCTTCACCCTTCATCCTTTTTTCATTTCCCCCTCACCAATTTTGGAGTAGAGAAGGTCATGGGGCAACGTAGGTCATGGGGTAGAGCATGTCATGAAGCAGAGGAGGTCGTGGAGGTGGATGACTTCATAGGGAAACCATTATAGGCAACCAACCTAGGGATTTTGTAGGAAAATATAATTTCTTGTGGTTTATTTCTCTTATAGAATAAATGAATTCATATGGTTCATGATTTAGATTGATAATTTATGGATGAGATAAGGTTTTCATGGATATTTCTTTGTAATATATGGTTAAGAGATTAGAGGTTTTGTGTTTTGCTAGTAAATTCAAGTATGGGATGTGTTTATGTTACTTATTGGAGAAGAAGTTGAGTGGGTAAGGTTTCATATATGTTTCTTACAGTCATCAAAATGAAATATAAGTTTTCCTTGCTTTGATTTCTATTTGGAATGTTGGGTATTTATCAAAAAAAATTCAAAGAATCCATATAAGTTTTTGGCTAGTTGTTTTTAAATAATTGTGTGCCCAAGTGATTCTATTTCGATTCAATTCAACTTCAAGGGATATATGTACCATATGAACTTGTAACCCCCATTTTTAGTCTAAAAAACTTGTTTGTAGAGTTGAATTCAATGATCTAGGCATTTTCTGAAAAGCATAGATCACCCTATGGGGGTTTGTTGGTTTGCCTGAGATTGGGTTTGATTTCATTCTCAAATTTAAAATATATGATATGTTATAGGAATTTTCAAGGCCCTTAGCAAAGCAATAGCTCTGGGTAGTGACATGAAAAGTCTTTGACAAAATGCGTGAGCCAAAATTCCCATATCTTCCTAATTTAGGTCAAAATTTTGCCCAAAGTGAACCTCGATGACCATGGAAAGACATTTTTTTATCATAATAGTCCCAATTATGAATTTAGATATGTTTTGAGTGAAAATTATGATATTGAACAACATTATGTTTGACATTGAAATCAACCATTGAAAGAGGAAAAAATTATAAATTGGGCATATTGAGAGCCAAATTTATTCAATTAAGAGGGAACCCATTTTATCTATAGTGAAGGCAACCATTGATGGCCTCAGACACCATGAATACAACTCATTTGAAGCTACAAAATAGGGCTAACAATAAATATTCCATTGGGATGGCACAAATATCAAGGCAAATGATGAGGTGGCAACCAATTTTGTCATTTTCACAAGATGACTTTTTGTAAAAAGTTTATTTATTGAATGATTTACTTTATGAATAAAATATTGTAATTAAAGTATCAAATCAAATCATGTTTGATTTCTTTTTGGAAGAAGACAAATAACTTTAGGGTTGGTCTAGTTATCACTTTTCTAAAAGTGACAAGTGTCTTGTGACCTAACGTTATCGTCCTCTTCTCTCTTATAAATAAGAGGAAGGATTTTGTACAAAGGGGGAATTGATGAATATAGCAGAAAAGTTATGTTGATTTTCTCCAAGAGTTCTAAGTGTTTGTTTGTACTTGTTCTCCTTTAATTTGTTGGACTTTTTTTCTTTCTAGTGGAGGGTTGAGGGGTAATAGTAAATACTTAGATATGTCCAAGACATATTAGTTAGCTAGGTATTCATTTTTTCTTCCTTGGATTTAACTTGTTGGTTTTCACTTACTAGCAGCTGTGTTTGACTTGTTTAAAGTGGTTTTGTGCAGATTTCACAAAAGAACTAGACATATTCAACCATAGTCAGTGGTCAAGAGGTCTAGGGATCCCTTACGACAGCCCTTAAACCCTCTTTTATTTTATGGTTATATCTGTTTATTTTTATTTTCTTTCATTATTCTTTTAGCTTTAGATTTCTATCCATTTATATTGTTGTCCTAAATAGGAAAAATGGAAAATTCGGTTAGTTTACCCTTCCAAGACATCCATCTTAGTTGATTGTTTTGTATCTGTAACTTCCAATTTTCTATTCTTTTAGTTTGGTTATGTTATTAAAAAATACTAAAATTTTATTGATTATTTACTAGGAGTTAACCGGTTGCCCGTTATGCTTCACCTAAGCAGTCAGAAACCACTTGAAGACATATTTGAGGAAAAGGGGCCAGCAGGAAAGCAAACCAAAAACATCAGACAAACATGTAAAATCCTTCCCCCACACTCAATTTTACACTTATGACTTCATTCAGCTTCATAAACATTGCACATGCTTCATTGTTATTTTACCATGCCTATGTAAAGAAAATTATGAGTTTTCATTTAATTTGTTTTTTCGTAAAAATATGAAATTATTCTTTGTATATTTTCATTGATTTAATTTATATTAGACAATTGTTATTCCTTAAATCAAGTAACTAGTTGAGTCTCTCTTGCACATGGTGGATATGTGACCCACAAAGAGCTCCAACCCCCTTCCTTTGGGTTGAATACCGTAGGTGTTTTAATTTATTCTTTATTTAATTTATTTGAGTTCCGTGACACCTAAGACAAAGGGAAAAATGCACATAAACTTGTGATTGGGTGATGGTTGGGTTTCCCTACTATTATATCTATTGTGGTTAACGCCAAGTTTAATAGGGAGGGTCAACCGATATTCATTGTATTGTTTGTTTGCTTTTATTTCTAACTTACGGGTTGTTGGCCCTAAAGGGGCCATTCAAAAAAATGGAAAACAAAAACCCCAAAACATGCAAAACACTTGAAAAAAAAAGGTAGGGGTCCACTCGACAAAACAAAAACTAGTAGCCATATATATTTATATCATATATAAGTTAGTTAGATTTCAAATTTTGTTGACCAAGAGACACGCTTGTGAAATCAATACATGATCTGGCCACGTGGATGACTTGGTGTTTTCAATTTATGTAATTTCAATTTCTAAAACATTAGGAGTCAAAGCCAAGAAATCTTCATTAGGAGCCCTTCAAAATTTGTCTACCTGGTATCAATTGAGTGATATTTTTTTTCTCTTATAAATCACATGGTCAAGAAGTTGAATAGTTTAGGTTGGGTCAGGATACTACTTTGCTTTGGTAAGCTCAACTAAACCTCCCTCGGGGTGGTCCTGGGCCTCTTCCTTTGCACAAGTATCCTTCTTTCATCCAAGCGTATTTAAGAGCCTGAATGCACTAGTGACGAAAATGGGTTAATCCCTCCTTCTCTGAGTTGCATGGGACACTCTTCATTTTAACCAAGTGGTCTACGTAAGATCACTCATTTTATTCTAAGTGGAACAATTGCGGGAGAATAAATGTTTTCCTTATTGGGAGGACCTTCAAAACGATGTGGTAACCACTGCATGTGATTAATTAACTTAAAAATGACAATTAATACATATTTAAAGTATTTACCTTTCGTCAATCCACCCAACACCTTGGTTAATATCATTTTTTCATAGTTGTTGTAACTTACTAAAGGGTTTCAATTTCATTTTTGGACCCATTTTTCCAACCTTTAAAAGTCACGAGACCACTTCTTTGGCATTTATAGGTAATATTGGGCCATTTTGGGCTTCTTCCCACACATTATGAATAGTGAACAACTTATTTTTCATCACCTACAACCACCTTAAATGATATGGGTGTAGCTTATTAAAGGAATTTTGACTCTTATTTTTCAATATATTTGCATAAGGCATTCACCGAGAAATTGCTTAGAACCCCAGTTTACCCCGAGAACTAATTTAAAACCTTTTCCCAAGACCATAAGGGAGCGAACAACTTGTTATTCATTTTTATTATTTTGTTGGTCCAAAAATCAACAAGCTCATTTTCACCCTCTTGTCCATAAAAATCAACCCCGATCCATTTTGGCTAGCCAAGAAGTTGAGGGAGGACAATACCCGAGTTTTGTGGTCTTAAGAGGGATTTTACACAAGTCTCTCACCTCTCTTTTTTCTCCTTTTCACCACCTTGGACACATGACCATTTGAGGTGCAAGCAATCTTTTCTCCATGTCGAGCTATCAAATAGGTTGTAATTGACTTCACAACCATATAGGTGGGATCCGTCCCAACGTACGGATTTTTCTTATAACACTATTTTCTGGAGACTTCGTTCGGGACCCTTTAAAATATCTTTTATGTTGTTTATATCCAAAATTTTTACTAAGAATCAAACCCAAATTCGTTGGTGTCTTTTTCCTGCCCATTGACAAGAATTCAAGACAAGGTCATTAAGTGATTCATCGGATTTCCTTGGTAGTTGTGTTAGTTTAATTCCCTTGTAACTTCATTGCAACATGGAGCCATACATACCATCGAGTTTTCCTTTTCTCTCACCTTATAAATATATGATCCTACTTTATCAAACTCATTTGAGGAGTTATTAAATTTCATACCTTACCTTTCACTTGGAGAAGAACTAAATAAATTTTTTATTTAAGTTAGGCTACTTTGACACCTCATTAGAAAGAGTAGGATTATTGGGGTGATATATCGCTTATAATCAAAATACATTAGTTGATCCCCTTGCAATCTAGCAGGGTGGAAAAATCCTAATACTAGGGAATTGTGTCCCCCGTGATTACAAGAATCCAAAGTTTTCAAAAGAAAACAAGTAGCGGGACTCATACATCTGGGAAACTAGAGAAACTCGCTACACTTGTTGTTCAATATAAGTCACCATATTCATCTTATTCTATTCAAAACCCCATACTAAAACAAGCATTGGTCAATCCATCAACAGTTACCAACCCTCAGGTTGTTCTCTTAATTGTTCCAACAATTTTTGTTGTTCCTTCCAAATTTGTTTCGATGGAAATGCCTTGGAAACCCGAGACACCTTTGAGGTTGGCTCAACCTCTACATGGGATTCCTATGGAGTCCCCCAACTGACTTCCTAATTTTAGTGACATTGGTCCATTGAATGACGAGGAACATATACAAAATATTTATGATGCATTAACACTTATGGACATAACCATTCTTGATGTCATCATTAGGATTTTTTTAAGGACCTTTGAGGGGGAAGCAATGATATGGTATCGCTTCCTTCCTAATGAAATATCGCATATTGGGATACTATGGTCCAAGAGTTCAAGAAACATTTATGAGGAGTAGATGATGTGGCTTCCCTACTCAAGGATTTCACAACCATCTCAATTCATGAGGGAGAGAAAATTTGAAATTTCAATCAACTCTTTACTTCCACCTTGAACAGAATCCCAACTAATTCCTAACCATCTGTGAACAATTTGTTCCACTACTACATGATCACTATGAATCCAAACTTAAAGTACATATTGAAAGACAAATCAATACACACTTTAGATGCGTCCAAGGCAAGTTCCCTATAAATTGAGAGAAACATGGAGGAATCTGGTATGATTCTCTCACCTATAGCACAACCCATTTTAATGGGAGGCCTAGGAATGAAGTACTTTGAAATGAAGATCCTCGATATGAGCCCATACCTACCCAAACTTCAATGATTGAAGAAAGGGAAAGTTCTGAAATGCTGAAATTATTAATGAACATGAACAATCAAATCATTTCCCTAATTCGAAAAGTAAGCGACTTGCAATTTACTGCTTCTTCAAGGTCAAGGCCTCCTCTTCCTCCTACTACTACTCCCCCTCCTAGGAAAAATGTTTTTTAAGTGCATTGGTGTCACTTTTGTCAGGACTTCCATGATATTGAATATTCTACATATAATAACAAGATAATCCACATACAATAATATGATAATATAATTGTCAATATCTAGTCTCTTAAAATAAAAACAGTGGTTAGAATGACATCTACTATAATATTATTCTATCAAAAAACTTTCAAATTTCAAATACCACTGCCTTGGATCTGTCTTGAGGTCATACAATATCTTCTTCGACATGCATATTCATTTTTCCTTCCCTTAGACTTCATACCCTTGTGGTTAGTGCATATAAATCTCTTCCTCCAAACCTCCATGGAGAAAATATATCTTTACATCTAATTGTTCAAGATGAAAATTTTCTATTGCCACTGGACTTAAAATAGTTATAATTGAATTCATTTTAACAATGGGAGAAAATATTTCATCAAAATCTATACATTTCTTTTGTGCAAACCCCTTTACAAGAAGTCTAGATGTGTACCTCTTTTTGCCTCCATTTCTTCCTTCAACCTATAAACACAATAAAAAGATCATATAGTTGTCAGTATCTAGTCTCTTAAAATAAACACAGTGGTTAGAATGACATATACTATAATCTTGTTCTACCACAAAACTGTCAAATTTCAAATATCACTACCTTGGATCTGGATTTAGGCCATACATGATCTTCTTCAACCTGCATACTCATTTTTCCTTCCCTTTGACCTCGTACCCCTATGGCTGGTGCATATAAATCTCTTACTCCAAATATCCATGGAGAAAATCTATCTTTACATCCAACTGTTCAAGATGCAAATCTTCTACTGCCACTAGACTTAAAATAGTTATAAATGAATTCATTTTAACAATAAGAGAAAATATTTCATCAAAATCTATACATTTCTTCTATGAAAACCCCTTTACAACAATTCTAGATGTGTACCTCTTTTTGCCTCAATCTTCTTCCTTCAACCTGTAAACCCATTTATTCTACAATTCTCTTTACCTGCACGAAAGAAAACCATGTCCCAAGTGTTAAAGTAAATATTAGCTTATAATGGTCAATTATATATTAGACTTAGGCATTAACAAAGTCAACTTGACTTTATATTTTTTTATATTTTTATGTCTTATTTCACTTTATTGTGTTTCTCGATCTATCCCACATTCATAAATTGGATTGACTCGACTTGCATGTAATTCTATATAAAAAGGATTTCTCTTTCTCATTAATATACAATACAGAGAACTCTTTTGAGTTATCTTGGTTTCTTTATGTGCTCGATTTCTGTAATATGGTGCCATAAGACATGGAGTTTGTGAGAGTGTGAAGACCTAGGGACTATTGCCAACAAATATGGATCGAAGGATCACAATGGTAGCACATTGAAGAGCCAAAAGGGTTTCATTGAAATAAGGTATTATTTCATTTTTTTCAAAACAAAGTCAATTGTTTTCTTTTAATTTTCAACCACCATATAGCAATTTGCAGTCGTTGTTTTCAACGATCAATTCCATAGGTCATAGAGAATAGTCACACAATACAACAACATAGTCGTATAGAATCGTACAAAATCTGTATGGGATGGTATGAAATTGCTCAGAAAAGTGCATGTTTTTTTTACGATCCGTAATATCTTATTTCTCAGTTTCCTTGACAGTATAGATGAATTGGAAGTAGATTGACATTGTTTTTTTCCTATATTTGTGCCTATATTTTTGTATCTAAAATTTTTAGCTACTAATTTATTTTTTTCAACAAATCCAAGAAGAAATTGATTTTTTTGGTGTTGGTTCTTAGCAATTTTGATAGGTTTTTGAGCTGTTTGAGGACAATTCTATCTAGATCTGTGAAGTTTCAACTATTGGTACATAAATTTGAGCATTTTTGGGATAATTTAGGGATGATTAATCACAAATTTGTTTGTTTCTTAGCAGCAAGTGGCTACTATAGCTATTCAGAGCCAATATCTAAGTGTTTTTACTCCCGTGTTGTAGTTTCGGAGAGGGAAGAACATGTATTTTTCATTTCTTTCTTTGATTCAGTTTATTTTTCTGCACTCTTGACTTGTATCTATGGCTTTGTTGTCTAACATCATGTTGGAATGCAACCAGAAAGTCTTTAGAAAGAACTACAATACGTGGAAGCAACGTATGTTGCCCATTTTTTTAGTATAGGTGTTTGTCAGGTATCATCCTTCGTAAGGTAACCCAACCCATTGTTGCAGGTAAAGACCAGGACAAGTTTGATGGACATGACAGAGAACCAATGATATTTTTCAAGTTTTCTGTTAGAGATTAGATGCTTCCTGAGGTTCAAACCAGAAAGAATTCTGCCACAATATGGAAGCATTTGAAAGATATGCATGAGACTTGAGACAAATGTTGAGCCTTCTTCTTAAATAACATGTTTTTTTCAATCACGATGAGTGAGGGCCCATCATTACAGAAGCACTTACTCAATATCAAATTCATCCGAGAACAGTTGGAGGCCATTGATTAGAAGATGGAAGAAGACATGTTGGTAGTCACGTTGAAAATCTTACCACATGCCTATGATAAATTCAGAGAGACCCTAAACATCGTCGCTACGGATGTTGACTTGAAGTTTGGAGAGTTGTGCAATAATATCTTCCAACAAGACAGATGGAAAAAACAGTTTGGTAGTAGTAGTGAGATCAAGGGTTCTAAACAAGTGTTTTAAATCAATGTGAAGGGAAAAGACAAATGGGAAAAGAAGAATAGTAAGGGCAATGGTGAGGATGAAACCAAGAGATCGAAGACCATCGCATGTCACTAATGTGGAAAAGTAGTACATATGAAGAAGCACTGCATAAAGAGATTGGAAGATCGTAAATCCAACCAGTCAAGGCCTCAACAGAAGGCTCATGTCACAGAGCATTGTTATGACCCAAGGGGAGAATATATGGGGTTAAATGTATATGATATGACCCCAAGGGGGGGAATATATTGGGATAAATTTACATGTAATGTTTAAATGTATATGTAATAGGGACAGTCTAATAGTAATGGGGAATTATATGTAGTGTTTGTGTAGGTGTATATAGATATCATCTGTTCATTATTGAGAACATCTGAATTTTGATGTATGAATTTATTTGGACATTTGGAGGAGATTCTCTTATTCTTAAGGAGTTATTGTGTAACTGATATTTCTTATCTATCTTGGAGTTGCGCTCCATGCTCACAATGGTGTACATGGTGTGTATTTATATCTTATTTGGATATTTTAATCATTTGGAACATAACATTTGATATCAAGAGCATTAATCCTATGGTTTTGTTTCTTCAAGAAATTCATCTTGGAATTTTCTCTATAACTTTGTTTCTGTGAAATTTCAAACTCTGAAATTTTGTGGAGACTAAGGAGAAATGTCATAGTATAGGTGGTCAAAATTTCACATTATGGGTCATTATAATTTTGGAGATATAGCATATGGAATATAGGGTTTGTGACTCCTCTTGAATTTAGTTTCAAGTGAATCATCTTGGCATTTTCGCTATACATGTTTTTCTGCAAAGTTTCAAACTATGAAATTTTCAAGATACAAAGAAAACATAGCAACGTTCAATTGATCCAAATTTCAAGTTCTAGGTCATTTTACTTTCAGATATATATTATGTGGAAGCTTTTGTTGGAAACTTGGTCAATATTGAGAGGGGGGGTGAACCAATATTGGTTAATTATTTAAAATTTTAATAATTTTAACTTATTAATAACAATTG
>ML832989.1:21400-63596 GCA_009831015.1 Picea engelmannii
TTATAATGAAAGGGCCAGATTTAATTAAAGGTGGATTTACCCACCCAGTGTGAGAGGTCGGCCCTACCAGATGGTGACTCTTCACACGTGCCAGATTGATATAAATAAGAGGCTAGCGCCTCACTTCTAACACACACTTCACTAGCTCATTCTCTTATGAGACAAGTTGCATTTACAAGTTGGTGAGAGGATAAGAAGGGTGGCACATCTCTTGGAGGAGGATTTTATATATTGGTTGAGTTATCTCTTGAACATTGTATAAGCTATTTATGATAAGGAAGTTTTTGCTAGGTTTTCTTCCCCTAGAGGGTTTCCCAGGATAAATGTTGTGTCTATTGTGGATGTGTATTTATCAGTGATCTTGTTCTTATTATGCTCTTATCTTATGAAATGCAAAGAACTATAATAATGGCATAAACATTAACAGTTGTATGATGATGTCCAACTGTAGAGCATCTAGGAATTCCTTGCCAGTGATACTGCCTTGTATTCCTGAAAATTTTGAACTATCCTTAGCCATAGTGGCTAGTCTCTTTTTGTAATCGGGGAGCATCATCAATTTGTTATTTATCACTCTCAAACCAGGAAGACCCTTCTTGTGTAGAGCCTCGATATTGCTGAAAAACCTTTGCACCCCTAGGTCCGTAGCCTGAACCTTTTCTTCTAGTTGTAGCATCAGTCCTCTCTTGGTCAGGACTCTCTTGACCTTAAGGATGGTCTCTGTTCTATCTTCAATTATGAGATCTTCCAACTCCTCTCTGGTTTTAGAATTTAGGAATTTGATGATTTCATTAGCCTCGGTGGGCATCTCTCCTAGTTCTGCTCTAATCTTCTCGATGGCTTGTTTACTTCTTTGTACCAATTCATTTTGCTCAGACATAATTTGTATCATTGGCCATATTTCATTCGTAGACTTGGTGATGTCTATCCAGACACTTTCTTTGACTTCGGCCAGTGTTTTACCTGCCAATGTTTGCTTCTGAAGCTGTTGTAACTCTTGTTTGAGCTGCTCTGACACTTGTTTTTCCTTGGAGTAGTTGGTTTGGTAAGAATATTTGAGTTCCTAGAGGTTCTCAATCTCCTTTTTAAGCCTGCTAATCTCTATTTCTTGCAGATTCATCTCTTCCATAGATTTAGCCAGTTCAATAGTCTTTTCCAGAGACGTCAGTGGATTTGTCGATGGAATTTCTGCTAGTGACATTGTGCTCACTCCTGAGAGTGGAACTGCACTCAATGGAATGAATTCCATGGGTTTTGACTACTCTTTCTCTTTCACTAGTTTCTCCATTTCAGCTTCTGTTTCCTTCAATTGTGCATTCTGCTCCATGAACAACTTAATAATCTCATCTTTTTCTCCTTCTGTCTCTGCCATTTCCTTTGCCTGATAGTCTACTGTTGGTGGCATCTTCAATTGTTTCCTCAGAGATGCTATGTTGGCATTTTTCTTCTTGATCATCTCCTCGAATGCTTTCACATTCGAGGGATCATATCCGATCTTGAGGACTAGTTCCTCCAACGTCTTAATCCTGTTATCCTTGGCAAAGGATGATATTTTTTCCAACTTCAACTGCATCTGGACATTATTCAAAGACACTTGTAACTTGGAGGTAGCAGTGGAAGCATGTGCCAAGGTGGAGAAAACCATTTCTCCAGTTTTCCTGTGCAGATCCATTTGATCAGCTGGATGCACATCCTTAGTCTGGAATTCAAAAGTTTCCCTTTTGTAATTGGTGATTACCTTTGGGTCTGGCACCCGTGCTTGGAGAAATCCATGTGCAATCTTCCCTTCTCAGTGTCGAATGCCGATAACAGTCTGTTTTGTGTAGTCGACGTTTGCTTCCAGAACTGAGCATATGTGCTGCTGGTCAGCGTCTGATTCTTTTTCTTGATCAAATCGTATTTCTCGAAGATACTCAGCTTTGGTCCTGTTTTGCTTGGTTGGTTGACTGGTGGAGTATCTGTAGGCTTCTTTGTCAACACTGAGGTTATGATCTACTTGCTACTTGTACTAAGGAATGATCAATCCACCTCCGTCATTGTAGCGGATGGAATTGCCTTTTCTCTAGCCGTGTCAGGAGCCTGGGAGGTTTTCGGCCTCTTTGTGTGCAATCAGAACTCCTCAGATGATACTTCAGTGACAGAAGGTGAAGTTTCCTTCCTGGGCCTTTTCTCCTTTAGAGCCTGTGGTGTAGTAATTTGTGAAACAACGATCGAAGGGTCCTATTGTTCTTCCTCAACCAGTGTGTTTGGCTCCCATTCTGTCTGGTTTGCAAACTTCTCTACCTCAGGCCTAGATAGGTGAACATACGGGATATTCTTATTTTTTATTCTCATCTCAGAAATTATCCCACACTGATCATAGTGCCACGTGAAACTAAAAAAAAACTTCATTTCTTTTAGCAGTTTGTCCGCTTCATCCCCAGTGCCTCGACTGTTGCAGATGAAAGACCCAATCTGCCCTTTGATTCTGAGATGCTGCTTCTTCTTCAAAGATATAAAATGTATGTCGTCTGAGTTTATCATCTGCCTTATGTATTACAGGGAGAAAATTCTAACAGGTAAGTACTTGGGTAGTTTATATGGGGCCAACTCGCACCCATAGACTTTGATCTCAGTATGATTTTGGTACAAGTATCAATCACCAGTCTTTGTAAGGTCTAAGAGATGTAGAATCCTCTAAATTTCCTCATTAATTTTGGGTTCAGGTCTGTCGTTGAGCATACTCACCACTGGGTGGTAGAACTGCTCGATGAACTACTTGAAACTTAATTCTATGGAGTTATGTCTGAGTAGAGAAGTCCATGTTGTTACTACCTGTGGTCTACCATCCTTGTCCATCTTCTGCATAGAAAAAGAAAATTTGTCTCTTGGAAGAAAATGAACAGGTATGCCAGTATTGCAGAATACCTGAACATACCTTCTGTGGCAAAATTTATGAATTTTTCATGAATGTTGTTCACCAAGAACGTGCTGTAGTCAAACTATGTAGTGGGTTTCTCATCGGTGGAGAAAATAGACAGAAATCCCAAAATGGGTTCATCTACCCATTGATCTGAAAAATAACCAAGCAAGGTGCATAGTGACGTGATGACCTAGTTTCCTTTTATTGAGAACAGGGAGGAAGGATAAGGGGGGTTTGTAGTGGGGAGTTGAGCAGATTGTGGAAGAAAAATCTCAAAAATCTGATCTCTTTGAGGAAACGACAACTTCTGGTAGAGCTCTGTGATGATTTTGAGGTTAAAAGGTGCGGCAGAGTCGGCTCAGGATATCTGCATCATTTGGTCGATGGTTTCTGGTGTGATGAGGAAAAGAATTTCCCCGAACGAGGACACAATGGCTCTTTGTTCAGGGATATAATGGGCTTGGCACTTGAGGGCGAATTTTGGGAAGTGGTGAATCTGGGGGAAAAGATACAAGGGTAGGTTGGACTCCCAGAGCCCAATTTGTCACTCTGGTCTAAGAAAAATTATTTAAGCCATGACTGTAGGTCTGCGAAGTCGAAATCGCATCTTGTGTCTAAGATTAAGTAGTCTTTGTCGGCCAGAGGAATCCTGTCAAGGTCGACAGGAGGTGGGAGAAAAGGATTCTCCTCACCTTCTGTTCTCTTTGACTTTGGCGCCATCACTGTAACAATACCTGCAAATAAAAAAAAGGTTAGTGGGGACGACTGTAGATGTGGGTGGCTAACTGTAATGGAGAGGAAAACAAGGAAAATTCTCTAGAGAGACGACTGGGTAAATGGTGAGGGAATGAAAGGTGAGGGTAGTTTTGAGTGAACAGATATATGTTGGGTGCGGAAGACAGGTCAGCTGGTTAAAAGATAAGTTATCCAGTAATAAATGGCCAACGGGTCATTTAGAGCGTGATATGGCAGGTGACAATGAAAGAAGCATACAGTTGAGTGACGTGGCGGGTATTGATTGGGGAAAAGGCCATGGTGAAAGGACTTGCCACGGATGAATGAGGGAGAAATACTGACAGAGTTATGGGAGGTGACTCGTATGGAAAAGGTGGATAATGACATCATGAGGTGACGAGGTATGTCAGATAGTAATAGGCAGTGGGATTCGGGACCAATGGATTCATGCCACATATAGATAGGGGGCCTGCAAGAGGAAAATTCCATTCCAGACCCCCCCCACCGTTAAAGGTAGATCGGCCGAGGGGGTCCGAAAAACACCATGGTCCGTTGATTTGAGCGCTTCCTTCTGCACTATAGATCTGTGCGCGATCTTTAAAACACATTCCAGAGCCCCCCCGTTAAAGGCAGAACATACGGGGGGGTCTGGAATCCAATATAGACCATAGATCTAGGTGTTGGAGCTGGAGCCTTTCAGATGTGCCCATATATTATCTCCAATTCTAGACCCCCCCCTCCCCCCACCATTAAAGGTAGAACGGTCGAGGGGGTCTGGAAAGACTTGTCCACTGTAGATCTAGGCACGAACATCTGAGTCGTTCATACATGAGCTGTACATAATTGTGAGTGCGAAGGCATATGCACCCAGAAAAACTTAGGATAAGTGCATATCGTGGGTTTTCCCAAGATTTTCCATGTTTCTATCACCAAGGGGTTAGACATCAAACCTTTTAAACCTCAAAGACATGGTTCAACATTGATCATCGAGCTGGTTTTATTGAAATAAAGCAAACTACCCTATGTTCTAACCTAATTACCTATGACAATTAGCCCAGATTAAACTGTTKGACTAAGAAATTACTCTATCCTGGGGCTATCTGACCAAGATTAGGCAGTTTGGTCAGATTTATTCACTAACTAACCTAGATCACTTGGCTAAGATTAAACAGTTTAGCCAAGTTTATTCACTACTCCTATCAACATCAATTTAAAACAACTTGGCCATGCTTGAAAGGTATGGACCAAGTCATTGTTATTGCATGGGGCTCTATTGAATCTCTTTTATGCCCTCTTTTATTCTTTTTCTTTCTTTTTCCTCAAATTATTTGCAGAATGAAAAATCATTTGACAAACAAAAACACTAAAGAGATAACATTTGAGTCACCAGTTGATCCTATAAATTATAGGGTTATAACAAGTATCATATGACAACATCAACTGCATCATCTCTTTAAGACATACTCCATATGAGTAATGATGTTGAATAATTCACTCACTCCATAGAGTGATACAAGAACAATTCTTCTAATCCAGACATATGTCTTAGAAGAATAATTTTTCTAGCAGACGTTGGAAGCCACACCATGGGATACAAGGAATATTCTTCTAATCTGAACATACTTCCTAGAAGAATAATTGTCCTAGACCATACACTGACTATCCATCTAGCTAGTAATCATTTTAAACACTATTGATAATATTCATGGAAATTAGAACAACACCATTCAATAGAACACAAATGTGTCTATCCATAGTAGTACAAAACTACTAGCCAATGGTACACAACCACACCAAGTAGCACATGACTACTTGATAAGTGACACATAGTTACAAATAATGGAACACATCCAACACAATGGCATACAACTACTATCCAGAGACATACATCTCCACAGTGATCATATGATCTGATATCAGCCTATATAACAATATCATGATACAAAATGAGTCATTTGGGCCATTCTTCCTCTCACATCTATGAGATCTGGAAGAGAATATTCCCTCATAAGGTAAAACATCAACCATGGGCTATCTGGACTATTCTTCTCAAGCATAGAAGAATAATTGTCCCTGATTTTCGAGCCTTGACCATTCACCTAACTGGGCCATTCCTCCGACACTAATCATAGTCCAACCTGGAGAGAATGAGTCTGCCCTAGGGAATGCTTGTCCCTGATTGTTGAACCTGGACCATTCATCTAACTGGGCCATTCTTCCTGAGGAAATGACTATCCTGCACCAACCTCCAAAACAGGCCATTCTTCGAAACTGCTCACAATTGTGAACTTTGAAAGAATGACTGCCAGATGAGGCAGACCATTCTACTTGACCACTACCTAGAGTGACTACCAAGAAGAATGAATGTCCTAGACCATTCCCCCACACTAGCCATAAGGGGAATCAATGTCTATGGTACATCAGTAATCTATCAAACCATTTTCAATACGAAAATGAATGTCCTATCTATACCATTTTTCAAACTAGAAAATGCCTATTCGCCAGAAATCTCAAACCACTTTCCAAACTGGAAAGGAATTTCTCATCTTGGACCATTTTTCAAAGTGAAAAATGTCTGTCCATAAATCAATAACACATTAGTGCTCCCTCCCAAGCTAGCATTAATATCTTCCTTTTTCAATAAGGAAGTCGTCTCCAGGAGCCCCAACTTGTTTATTAAGTACGCAAAATTTTCATGTTGGACAAAAGATTTACCAAAATATCTTCTATTTGCTCATCCATGGAGATATATTGTACAATCACTTCTCTTTTATGGACTTCATCATGAAGAATATAATGCTTGATCTCAATGTACTTTGGTCTGTCATGGAGCACTGGTTTTCTCTGAAGGCTTCATATAACTATACTCATTACAATATATCATGGTCGATTTCAACACTTTTGTTTCCTTCTAGATCATGACATCATGGAAAATATCAAACTGAAACATATCCAAGTAGCACTTCTTCTTTCATTGTGAGAGTTTTCCATGGATTATCAATCCATCATCTCAGACTTCTAAGTAACTATTCTAATACGCTATCTCTGTTATAGAAATTTTTCACCACGCTTCTGCTATATATGATATACTTTGCATCAGGTTGTTTGAATCCATACAAGGTCTTCTTGTATTTGAGTACATGGGTCTCTTTATGGTATAAAATTCTTTCTCACTTGCTTTATTTGGGAAGAATAGTCTTTTACATGTAAATTCCAATCCATGGATACTGGTGAGCTGTCATTATAGTTTTTCTCCCTCCTTATGGAAAAACCTCTGAATCTCGCAATGCTTCCATTCACAAGTTGTTATCAGACTAATTGGTAGGTGCGTACACTAACATATCTCCCTAGATCCACCTGGATCTAGAACAAAACAGGACATGACATGACTCTTTCCCTAAGTTTTGACCATTGAATTAGCTAGTAGGAAGGAACAAGTAACATACCTTAGTATCACTTCCTAGGGTCTATGTTGCTCCCACTTCGCTCTAGTGTTCTCGTGAGGTCAAGACCAAGACAACACAAACCAACCAAAGTGAAGATAGCAAAATATATTCAATTGTCAACTTATGTGTATGATCAAGGAATTACACAATAAAGTGAGAATAGCTTTATGGGAAAGGGACATGCCACTGTATCATATTAATTGAAAGTAAAGATTACAATATGATCGCCTTGATTTCGCAAGCTTCCTTTCGATGGCTCTTGGCTCCAACACACACACTTTCTTAATACTTGTATGAAGAAGACCAAATCCTCTTGATAGACTTGCTAGAGTCTCCAAGCTCATGTTCAAGCTAAGTCCTTCACACAATTCTTTCACCAATTCTCCAATGAATCTTGCTTAACCTTTTCCATGAGAATTCTATCAATATATAGGAGAGAATGAGATGGTTACTTAGATAAGAATGATCCCACAATATCAGGGAATCTAGTACAAGGATAACCATTCGAATGCCAACCCATTCTTCTAGAAGATTCCCTTCTAGAACCATCGAGAATTCATCTTTTTCCATGCTTTAGAGAAGGTTCGCACCCTAGCTATGTTACACAATGCGAGAAGTTCACACCCCATCTTAAGGCAGCCTAGGAGAATGGGTCATTCTCGCACCCTGGGATACTAGCAATCTGCGAACTCTCTTCAAAAATGAGTTTCTGGGAAGAGATGAATATAAATTTTCTCAGGAGAAAGTTCTTATGAGGAGCCTGAGTACACCATCATCAATACACCATCATGATGACCAAAATCATGGATAACAGAATGCCCCCCAAAGTATGAGGCTGGAATCAGTGACAACCGGAAGACTTTGTAAGCTGCATGTGTGTGTTGGAAACCAGGAGCGCACCTAATTGGAAACCTGCGAACAACCAAGCATCTACAGAATATCATATATACTAATTCTGAGGCAGGCATTCCCATACTCAGATCACGGACGGATGACATTGTAGACATAGGTCATGGCCACCAAACATACACTGTGGATCCATGCTGTCAAAATATAGCATAGCCACCAGGAATACACTATGGATCTATGCGAGAAATTTCAAATTAAGACGACATAGCCACGAGACATACAAAGTGGATCTATGTGTCACAAATTATACATACTCCATTGCAACCTGGACAAAGAGATGATATACAGGGTCTTTAATCTCATCGCCCAAAAGTACGAATCTAACCATGTGATTACATGTGTTGAAGTCGAACATGGCAGAAACCCCTTGATTACCAGTCATTGATGAAACCATTAACAAGTGCGAGAGAAATTACCATTGATGTCAATGACTCCCAAGGTACTCTAGTACAATCCATCGAATGTGAATGAGTGAGTTGAAGTCGAACATCCGATGGAATCTTTCGATCAGGTGTCAATAATGTAAACCCACTATCGAAAGTGAGGAAACCTGCCATTGAGGCATGCAAGCTCCAAGGTACCAAAGAATTTCTAAGTTTTGTTTCCGGATAATTAGCTGAAGTCGATGGAACAAAACTCATCACATGAGGGCCTTGATGTATCCCCCATCAATGACATGAAATGAGTAACAGATTTTGAAGGTGAAGCAGAGTATGATGTAAATTGAACTAGACACAGGGAAGGCCGACACAGAGAGAATGGACAACTGCAGATGGCCGACTCAATAGAGGTTTCAGATGGACTTCTCTTAAACATATGAACGACACAACTGATGATTTGACAGCATTGACTCAAAGACGACATAGGGAATGACCTTGTAGCAAATCGAATGAGAGACAAATGGATTTCCCAAACCGGCTTCAAATATAATGAATGGAGGGTTTCATGTTCAAGAGCGACACTTACTGCCAATCAATACGAAGATGATAGCATATCCCTTTCCCAAATTTTCCCCCACCATTTCTGGTGAGTACCTCTTTATTTTTACACAAGATTGAGGAGGATAACATATGCTTGTTGATATAAGCTTATCCTTCGGATAAGTCCTTCGGAGTATGTTTAACAAACCCTAAGAAGGAGTGGTTTGGTCCCATTACGGGTTTGTCGACGTTTGTTTTAATGAGTCCAAAGATAGAAAAATCAAAGGTTTTTCATGATTATAGAGTCTGGAAAAACACTTAAAAGAGAACTCTCTCAGTTCCTTTTTCGTAAAATAGTCTGATGAGACCGAAAAAGAGATAAATTATCGCTCACCAGACGCTTTATTCAAATACTTTATCTAGCGTGAAAATAACAAGGTCGCTCAGCTATCTTTTCATGTTTAGAGAGTCTGAAAAAAACTTAAAGAGGACTCCAGGGGGGTTCCTTTTTTGTATAACCTTGTTGAGCCCGAAAAAGTAATAAAAGTATGCTCGATCGTGTTCTCATGTATTTTCGAGCGCAAGAATGGACAAAGACCACACTCGAGGTTTTATACAAAAACCATAAAAAACAATCAAAACACGCGATGACAAAGAAAAAATATGTCTATATCCCTATACATGAACATTGAATTCATTACGCCTGCAAAAGTTACACTCAAAAGGGCATTAGGGATTAGGATTTAATAGATAAATAATCATAAAAAAACAAATAACATGGTAAAAGTAAATATAAAGGAGTAAAACTCTTTTTACCATATCATTTTCACTTTTCCACTATTTGATCCCCAAAACCCCTCTTTTACCCTCGAAGTTCGGCGTCAGATTGCAGGAGTTATGAGTGTCCATTTGTCAAGCCGTTAGCGACAGTGAGGTAGGATCTTTGTCCTCTACTCTTTCATGGTTTAATTTTGCATTTTCATTGGTTAAAATTCATTTTTTGAGTTGGTTTTGTAAGCCCTACTTGCGCTCAGCCATTCTCACAGGTGGGCTACACGGGACCTGCGAGAATGGGTCATTCTCACAGGTTAGCCCACAACAGCCTGCGAGGTTCTCGCACTGTGCCTAAAGGGCACCTGTGAGAACCGCAAAGCACAATTTTTTTTTTTTTTTAAATACTTAATGAAAGAGAACCAATTCATGAAAAGAGTTGTTAATCCTCTTTTTGTGCTTCTTATGCAGGTAATTGGCCATCAAAATGGTTCTTGAATGGCACGAAAGGGAGCATGAAGAAGACAATGCCATTGTCGGAAATCATCCACCCACTATTGTTGCTTTGAGAAATTGTGGCCTTCTGAAGTACTTTCGTATCCCGGACATGAGGGCCCAAGTCAGGTTATTAGAGTACCTTGTGCATATGTGGGATCTCGATCAGCAGGTATTTCATGTAGGGGTCCACACACTGTCCTTAGATATTGAGGACATTTACTTCTTGACTAGATTGTCACGGTGTGGGTACCACGTGAGCCTGACTGGTAGCAGAGGTGGTGGGCTACCCATGAGTGAGTATTTTCGCTTACACTGTGTTCCCGAGGCAGAGAGGAAGAAAGGGAAAGTAGCTATTTGGGGAGTACGGGATTTGACCCTTCGTACTATCTTGTTAACCATTGCTCGGATGGCTAGGAGCTCCGCTCCTCACATGGCACTCTAGAGTTACTTTCAGTATGCTATTGAGTGTACTGAACCTCGGGTTTTTAACTGGGCAGATGTAGTGCTCTGTAGCATAAAAAGGAAGTTGACCAAATGCAGACGAGGCAACCTGAAGCAATTCAAGTACGGATCTTTGTTAGTGTCCTTCTTTCTCGAGAGGGTTTCATTACTGAGGCTGCAGGTGGAGTGGAATTTTCCAGCTCCCAGGGATCCAAGAATGTTGAGATGGTGTCAGCTTATGGCCCGACACGTAGCTGGACCGATCATCAAGTATGATGATACCTTCTTTAACTAGCTTCAACCACAGATGTTGATGGTTGACGATTATGCTTATGTCGGGTTGGATTTTCAAGGAGATCCGGACTTAGTACTACCAGAGGATGCTCAGTGGGGAGAACTTGGTAAGAAGTACACACATTTTTTCCTTTTTAAATATTTTTGTGAATTTTATCATATTCAAATGTTTTTGTATGTTCATCCAAAGACTAAATATGAAATTCATTGTTGATGACACAGATTTTAGACCTTACCGATCTCCTGGTACTTCTCCCATTCAGTGGCGAGGAGAGGTAGCACCAGTGCCACAATGGGAAGCCGGTAATTATCAAGCAGTGGAACAAAACCTAGAGGCTTTGACAACAGATATTCCAGACATGCCTCTTGGAGAGGTTCCACGACGCGATCAGTGTCATACAGTAGGAGTGTCAGATTCCATGAGTCAACTGCTCCGTAGAGTTTCCCGGGCAGTCGTGTGTTACTGTGAACGTCATCCATGATGTCACTTTGTAGAAGTTATGAGCTTCAGATTTTGACATTTTGGTCTTCGAACAAAACTTTTTTGTAAAAAACTCTTTTGATTGTTATATATACAGACAACTTCTACGGGTTTATTATGTGTTATGAAAATTGATGTGATTGATTTATAAATGATCCAAATGTCTGTCTAATACATAGTTAGCCAATGCATCAGTTAATGTATTTAGGCATCTAGGAACATGTTGATATTCAATGTAATCAAAATAACGTTCCAAGAAGTGAATTCACAAATACACCTGTAACAAAGTAGGACTTTGAATAGTATAGATATTACTTAACTGTAGTACTACAAGCTGCGAATCGAGTCGCACAACCAAATGACAGATTCCGAGCGAGATAGCATCAACCAATAATTCAATAACAGTGCTATACTCTGCAATGTTATTGGTTGCACGACCGAGACACACACCTCGTAAGGAGACAAGTTCATTTGTAGGGGCGTAAATTTCCCATGCATCGGAAGCAAGGTTCTGAGTACTATGGATAGCGCCATCAGAGAAGCCAATATAGGGTAGCGAGGACTCCGACATATGGAAATCAAACACAACGTCACATAAGGGCAAAGACCAGATAACGACAAAAGCAATCTATAGTAACACACAAGAAGTATGATACAATAAAAATACAAGTACTTGTGCACAGATGATTTTATGCATAGTACTTCTTCAAGTACAACCCATTCCTGGGTTCACTCAAAGGGATACCATCGTAATCTACTAACTCATAAGCTCATTTTCCAAAACTCGTCGAACGATATAAGGACCTCGCCACATGGCTTCAAATTTTCCATCTCCTAGCATATCTCGATCTTGATCATAGAGGAGAACGAGATCTCCTTCGGAGAAAACGCGAGGCTTGACATGTTTGTCGTATTGGGCCTTAACACGTTTCTTCTGAGCTTCGATGACTAGGGTAGCATCGCGTTGAGTTTCGTCTAATCGCATAAGATACAATAGAAGTTCTTCCTCAGCAGAAGTGTTTGGTAGGAGTTTAACAACTAGTTTTAAAGAGGGTATCTCGCATTCAATCAGGAGAATAGATTCCAAACCATAGACTAATCGGAAAGGTGTAAATCCAGTAGCAGATTTGATGGATGTCCAGTAAGCCCACAATGATGAAAACAAGATTGTGTGCCAACTTGTTTTGTGAATCCCTATCATTCGTCGGAGCATAGTCATGAGAACTTTGTTAATTGCTTCAACCTAGCCGTTGGCTTGTGGGTAATAGGGCATTGAGTTATCATGGTGAAGACCCAACTTTTCAGTAAGTTCGGACATCATGAAGTTTCTGAAGTGGCTACTGTGATCAGTGACGATATCTTGGGGAACACCAAAATGAGCTATGACGTGATTAAAAATGAATAATGTTGCGGTCTTTCCAGTGTTGTTAAATGTCGGAATCGCCTCGGCCCATTTCATAAAGTAATCGATGGCTACAATGATGTAATCATGCCCCCCGACCGAGTGAGGGTGACATGTCATGAAATCGATGCCCCATTTCGCAAAGGGACCAACTGAGACCACAGGGTGAAGAGGAGCAGGATGTGACCGTATCTTCTGATTATAGGTCTGGTAAGCATGGCATTTTTGAACAACGATTATGTAGTCGTTAAATAAAGAAGGCCAAAAATACCCTGCTCGTAAGATCTTTTGGGAAGTAGCATACCCAGACATATGACCACCACAGGCTCTAGAATGGCAGTCATTCAGACCTTTCTTGGCTTCGTTGAATGTTAGGCAACGTCGAAAAATAGAGTCAATCCCCCGACGATAAAGAGTATCCCCGAGGATAATGTATTGACGATCTTGATAGCGTATGCGACGTTGGTCAGTACTAGACAAAGTTGGCTGGAAAGTCTGGGTTTGGAGATATATAATGATATCACCATACCAAATATCATCAGTGCTGATAAGGAAAAGAGATTCATCGGGTAATGAATCAGCTTCTACTGTTTCCATTTCAGAATGGGGAAAGTCGCATATCAACTCAGCAAAAATGAAGGAATTCTTGGACTTGGCGCATTCGAATTCCAAGTCAAACTCCTAGAGAATCACAATCCATTTGGAGTATTTTCCCCCTAGAAATTGACGGGTAAGAATGTGTTACATAGGGTTGCAATGAGAAATCACTGTAGTCTTGAGTGAGAGGATATAGTGTTGGAAGCGTTGGACGGCTTGGACGACAACCAAGGCTAGTTTTTCGACATGTAAATACTTGATTTCAGTAGGTGTTAAACTTCAAATCAAGTAGTAGATAACATGTTCATCGTTAGCATCGTCCTCTTATACAAGGACCATACCAATGGTGTAATCTGAGGCAGCAAGGTAGAGGAAATAATCGCGACTGTAATCGGGGGGAAAGAGAAGTGGAGCACGCATTAGGGACAATTTCAAAGCTTCAAAATCATTGTTGGCCATGGTATTCCAGACGAACTCTGAACCCTTGTTGAGGAGCCGCATAAATCCCTGAGTTATCTCGGCATAATTTGGGATAAAACGACGAAGAAAGTTTGCTTTCCCTTGCAAACTTTGTAACTGGCGAAGAGTAGAAGGAGGAGGAAGATTAAGGATTGCCTCAACCTTTAAAGGATCCACCTGGATCGCTTGACACGAAATGATAAAACCTAGAAGGTGGCTAGATTCCACGCAGAAAACACACTTATGAGGATTTAAACATATACAGTAGAACCGACAGCGAATGAAAATGGCTCGGAGGTGGGTTGGGTGATCGACTCAGCACATTGAGTGAGCGGGTAAATCATCCAAATATGGTTGAATGATGTGCTTGATATCATGGAAATCATAAGACATGGAGCGTTGAAAAGTTGCGCCAGCGTTCTTAAGACCGAAAGGAAGTTTTTGATCGGTAAAAGTACCCCAAGGACAAATAAAAGTAGTCTTATGTTGATCCTCGGGAATAATGTTGATTTGATTATACCCGGAGAAACCATCCATGAGAGAGAATATTTCACTTCCGGTGCAATCGTCGACAATCTAATCGACGAAGGGGGTAGAAAAGTTGTCTTTGGGACAAGCTTTGTTGATATCCCTATAATCAACGCATACACGAATGGTGCCTTGTTTCTTGTCAATCGGGACAAGATTGGAAACCCAGTCTGTGAGAGCCACCGGATAAATAAAGCCGACTTTAAGAAGTTTCTCGACTTTGAGTTTGATAGCAATCGCTTTATGTGGGTGAACTGGACGAAGGCGTTGCTGGACGGGTTTAGCATCGGGGTATGTATTTATCTCATGTATCACAATCTCAGGGTCGATACTCGGCATTTCTTCGTAGTTCCATGCAAAGATGTCATGAAACTCTTTGAAAAGGGATGTGTAGGTGACGACTTTTTCAGAAGAACACGAAGCTCCGATATGGACATTTTCGACAATCCCAGGTTTGATGGAAATGTCAAGGGGAATAGTGGGTGAGATATTTCTTAAGTTACCTTCAGAAAACACATCGTGTGTAGACTCGGGAATGGTGGAAATGACAACAACGGTCGACGGAGTCGAGATCCATTGGTAGTTCTCAATGGTATGTTCCTCCAAAAAGAGGATGGAACGATGATGTCCATCATCCCAAGGGGTGTCTTCTATGACAGACATGATCATCTCGTTTGTGGGAAAAATTACACGAAAAGGATCGGGAGACAACTCACCAAGAGAAGGCGTTGCCGAGTGAATGGCCTGATAGGAAGATTCGACCGGACTTAACGGCATTTTGTCACCGTAACGAAGATGATCTCTGGGTCAAGTACTATCGATGGGTTGTGAGACGCAGGAAGTTCATGAGGTAAGGTGGAGATCATGTTGATGGAAGCAACAAACGATCATGGAACATCGGGTGGTGGAATGGGGAAATTACCCATTAACGAAGAGTCTTTTAGAAGGCCTACATCAACGTTCTCATAACCCGGTAGGGTTTTAGCAATGAACGATACGTTGCCCGGACGGGTATCCAAATTAAAGAAGGCTAGTTGGTCGACGGTGACGACCTTACCTTGATGTGGGAAACGTACCACATGGAAAAGGGTTGACACAACTGCGTGCATGGAATCGATCTAGCTGCAGCCAAGCAGAAGATTGTAATCAAGGGGAGCGTCAAAGACCTCCACTTCGACTTGGACCATTTTTCCTTCTAACGTGATGGGAAACGAAGGAAGGACACCGTAGGGCCTAAAACTGGAGCCGTTTAAGGCTTTAAGAGTGTTTTTGGATTCATTCAAAGAAGGAGAGCCAAGAGCTTTCCAACAAGCAAGAGACATAACACATGTCGAGGCACCCTCGTCGATAACGGTTCGACAAATGTTTTTGTTAGAGACAACCACTTGGATTTGGAACGCGAGTTGAGGGGGTAACCTTGGAATGTGATCTTCCAAGTCAAAGATTATTAAATTCGTATCCGTCGGGTCGATTCCACCGATAGCTTTCAACAGTGCCTTCCGTTGTGCGGGACAAGTTTAAAGGACTTCAAGGGCTGACATCGTAGAAGGTGCTTGGGCCAGATCTTCAACAATGTCGTAGTTCTGGGCCGCACGAGAATGAGGATTGAAAGTCGATTTCTGAACAATGCCCTTTGGGGGGGGTCGCAGAACCGTGTCGAGGCTCGATCGTTCGAGATGAAGAGGATCGTTTGTAGGTAGAGTCGCAGGAGAGGGTTGTACCAGGGAAGGAGGTAGATCATCAACCTTCTCTTTAGAGGGAGAATAATCTTTGGCTCGAGTAGTGAGTGCAACATCGCTCTGCTTGAGAAGTATTTTTGTCCTCCTTATTCTTACCTCTCCCCTTTTTAGATTTGTTTTTACCGAATGGGGTAGATTGGACAAAATTTACCTCAGAAGTCTTGCCAGTGGGAGGGGCATGAGATGGAGCATTTTGAACATTAGAAGAAGCAGGTTTGGGGTTTGTGCTTGAGGTGAAATGTGGTTGGGCCTGGAAAGTGCCAATCACACTGTCAGCTGCATGCAAAGCAGCTGGAGTAGCTGAAGTGGTGGAAGTGGAAGGATGAGGTAAGTCAGGTAGTAAATCGTAAAGGGTTCTCGTTTGCGATTAAACGAGGTCAAGATATTGACCACGAATTATGGCATGTTCTTCCATGACTACTCCACCCATGGCGATGTCACGACCGATGTCGTTCACAAATGATTTGGTGAACCATTTTTCCAGCAACTAATCGGGGAGTTCGAGTTTAATAAGACATTGTCGTCATCGCCACTCATGAATGTGATCGGATATATGAGTGGCCTTGTTCTGTTTGAAATAAGTCAAAATCTCGATCCCCGTGTCATAACGAATCGATAACTGGTAGTGTGTGAGGAAAGCCATAGCTAGGGTGTTAAAGTCAGAGAAGAAACCTCATGGAAATTCGATATACCACTTTGCAGCAGAACCTATGAGGGTTCATTGAAAAAGATGTAAACGAATAGAGTCATCCATCAACGAGTTGGATGAACACCATAGGTAAAAAGTGATAACATGATTGTTTGAGTCCTCTCCCACTTTGCCATCGAATTTGGGAATGTTCGATGGTAGCTTGGTGAGTATAGCAAGCCATTGGGGAGAGTGACGAATTGGATCATTTAAAATCCTTGATAAATCTGGAAGATCCAAAGTGGCTATGAAGGGTAACTGTCGATTCACCTACGGGTACTGGTGGCTTTGGGGAGGAAGCCCTGTCGGTAAACTAGTAGGACCATAAGAAATCTGCATATAATGTGAAGACCCAGGTAGATTCAGTGGTGGTTGGAGAGGATAGTAACTCATAGGATTATACCTTAGAACAGGTGCTTGAGTTTGAGCATTCACCCCCCAAATGGGATTGAACGAACCTGGATATGGTTGGCCCGCACTAGGGGGTATTACAGACACAGCTGGAAACTGTTGCCTCCCATTCGATTGAGGAGGATGTTGTATCAACTGATTCCAATACTGGGCCAAGGATGGAGGAATGTTTTGCCCATAAGGCGGGGTCGGTCCTCCCATTGAAGGTGGTGTTCCAATTGGGGGTAGTTTTCCAATTGGGGGTTGTGTCCCAATTGAGATTTGTGCGCCAAAAGGAATTTTCCTGCTGAGAGGGGGTTGAGTCATACCACCTTGATGAAATTGTCCACCAATGGGAATTTGGTAATTTGGTGTGAATGACGAAATAGTGACACTAGGATAAAGACTGCTAGTAGAAGACAAAGAAGGTCCTCCAAAAGGAAATTGAAGGAGTGTCAGAATAAAACCGGGAAGAGAGTGCCCAGAAGAAGAAGGACCATCAAGAGAGCCAGATGGGGTTTGCATAGGAGTGTGAATGGAAGCATTCAACGCACGGTATCCGGGAGGTAGTGTCGGAGTGACATTGGGCGTTCGCGGGGTGTTGATGGGAGCAAGACTAACCGCAGTAAACCCAGTTGGAACACTCGTAGTATCTGTGAGATGGGCCATTTCGGCAGGGACGGTAAAGTGATAAGCGGTAGTCAACGGTACTGTCTATGGACTAGAGATTTCGGAAATCATAGGTGGGTTGATTTCAGAAATCACAGGTGAACCTGGACCAAAAAGGTCCCATTGGAAAACACCTATAGACCAAAAAATATCTTGGCCTTCTATGCTTGGAAAGGGTCCAACTGGTGATCCAGAAGATGTAACAACTAAGTCTCTGGAAGAATTCAGTCGCATAAATGGTCGCTCAGAATCACGGCGAATTCGAAAGTCCTCTCGTGTATTTGTAATTCGAAAATGTTCTAGAGAGTCAATGCATTCCACTTGTGGTGTGGTGACGACTGTGACCTCACTTTTCCGAGAAGAGCCCTCAGGTGTACTTGTAGGCAAGGGTTGAGAACCTTCTAGATGCTCTAGAGATAAACCCTGCATTCTATGTGAATGACGTGGAGGAGCTATTGTAAACGAGTGACAAACTTCACGAAGAAAATCTTATGGTCAACTTTGGTAAACAAACAACACGCGCTAGTAAACAAAATCTAGGAAGAAATACCAAGCAAACAAGATCTTCTAATTCTGAAGTCACTAGTTGGTGATGAAATCCAACGTCGCAACAACGAGACGAGGAGGGGCCGGGCTAGGGTGGAAAAGTTACGTTGACGACCTGCTTAACGGACTTACACCCTGGTGCAAGCTCCCACACATAATAGTGGGTATACCCTCCAAGGAGCCTGAGTGAGTTTGGTCAATGTCAATTCCAGGTACCGTGAAGACTTTCCCCTTCACAGTCACCTTGTGTAAGAACCTAGAAATATAGGCCACTAAGGTTACCACCAACAACAATAAAGCCTGGGGGGACAGTCGACAGTTAGATCCACACGCAAGGGTAGGGTATCTAGCCTGAAATCAACTTAAAAGGCTTCCAGTCATCATTTTGGGTATACCTCCGAGTGATCCTTGTAATACGTGCAATATCTACACTAATATCAACAAAGCAGGGTGAGTAACTCTGTCAATATCAATGCGACCTCCTGTTTGACCCTTGTGTGAGAAGGGCTTCCCAGGACAAGAGGTTGCAAATGGAATTTAACACTCCCTAACACAATATGCTATTATGTGTTTTGTGCTTTGGAGAGTGTATCTCGCTTCCTACTCCAAAGCGCTAGCCTAGCTAAATGTTGGTGTAATAGAGCCCTAGAAAAGAGTTACTAGGTAAATTTTACAATTGCACAGTGTTATTAAGAGCTGTTGTTTACTCAAAGGAAACGGAGATGAAACTGATGTTGTATTAGACTCTGACCCAACGATGCATGGATGAGAATGAAATATATCGATTTTCGTTAAATGAATCCTATGTATGAGAGGGAGAGAGAATTTTTCCAGCGCAAACTTTGAACTACAAGACACAATCTCCTTTAAAATGCAAATGCAACAAATCATGCATCAATAAAAATTCTCTATTGTTTCTTTTTCAATAACTTCAACAATTGATTTTCAATGTTTTCGAAGACGAAAATGTTTTTGAAAGAAAAACGTTTGTTCACTTTTCAAAAAAGGACCTACACCCTGATGGTGAGAGTGCAGAAAATCAAAAACCAATAAACAAGCAATGATAAAAAACCCAAACCACTCTTTCAATGGAAACAAAAATAACAATCAAACTAATCTAGTCTTTTCAATTGCATAAGAAAAAATGATCTTTCAAACAATGGGAAAATGATAAAGACAATGAAACTCAACTTTCAACCGATCGCCAGTCCTTAACCAAACAAGCACACTCATATTCCGAAATCAGAGAGTATAGCTTTGCCAAGTAAAGTCAATAAAAATGTGACAAGAAGAGCCTTTGAAATCCTAATACTGTTCATACACAAGAAACGAAGACAAGAGAACATCAATCAAGGGTCCAAGAAACTCTTTTAAGGCATCTAAACCGATCTGGGAAATTCAAGATGCAAAAACTCAAATCCAAAACTTTGAAAAAATGAGTTCATAGGTTGAGAGTGTTACATAGTGCGAGAATGAGTGATTTTCGCAGGTGAGCTTTGAGTAGAGTACGAGAACCTCGCACTGAACCTAAAGGCAGGGTGCGAACTCTATAGATTCTCGTAGGCTACTGTGGAGTGCAGTGCGAGAATGTCTCAAACTAGTCAAATTTTTGGAAAATGACACAAAATTTGAAGAGGCCTCTGGACCCAGAGGGTCTATCAGGGTATCCTGAAGACTCAGAGATTGATATGAATAGAGAAAGGTAAGGCAAGAGCAAATGGCCAAGGAAAAATACCAAAAACCACAAGAAAACGGGTTATGATCCCCAGTATGGTCGCCAATTTTGTTATCGGACTAATCGGTAGGTGCGGACACTAATAGATCTCCCTAGATCCACCTGGATCTAGAACAAAACATGACAGGACATGACTCTTTCCCTAAGTTTTGACCATTGAATTAGCTAGTAGGAAGGAACAAGTAACATACCTTAGTATCGCTTCCTAGGGTCTCTGTTGCTCCTGCTTCGCTTCGGTGTTCTCGTGAGGTCAAGACCAAGACAACACAAACCAACCAAAGTGAAGATAGAAAAATATATTCAACTGTCAACTTATGTGTATGATCAAGGAATTACACAATAAAGTGAGAATATCTTTATGGGAAAGGGACATTCCATTGTATCATATTAATTGAAAGTAAAGATTACAACCTCATCGCCTTGATGTCGCAAGCTTCCTTTCGATGGCTCTTGGCTCCAACACACACACTTTCTCAATCCTTGTATGAAGAAGATCAAATCCTCTTGATAGACTTGCTAGAGTCTCCAAGCTTCTGTTCAAGCTAAGTCCTTCACACAATTCTTTCACCAATTCTCCATTGAATCTTGCTTAACATTTTCCATGAGAATTCCATCAATATATAGGAGAGAATGAGATGGTTACTTAGATAAGAATGATCCCACAATATCAAGGAATCCAGTACAAGGATAACCATTCGAATGCCAACCCATTCTTCTAGAAGATTCCCTTCTAGAACCATCGAGAATTCATCTTTTTCCATGCTTTAGAGAAGGTTCGCACCCTAGCTATGTTACACAGTGTGAGAAGTTCACACCCCAGCTTAAGGAAGCCTACAAGAATGGGTCATTCTCGCACCCTGGGATACTAACAACCTATAAACTCTCTTCAAAAATGAGTTTTCTGGGAAGAGATGAATATAACTTTTCTCAGGAGAAAGTTCTTATGAGGAGCCTGAGTACACCATCATCAATACACCATCATGATGACCAAAATCATGGATAACACAAGTATTTTTGACATTTTCTTACATACATTGTTCTTTATCATAACTTCCATTTCTTCTGCTTGATTGCTTCTAGTGGGTTCAAACCAAGCTGGTAGTCTTGTGATTCTCGATATAATAACTAGTTGTTCTGGATTTTTTTTCTTTCTTGGAATCTTCTTGTCCATCCTCATGTTTCTCTTTAGCTCTTGGGTTCATGGAGTCTTCTATAGATTCCATGCCCTAAAGATTTCAACTTCTTCCTTTCTTCATAGGATCATGGATTTAGATGGAAAACTAAGTATACTTTAAGAATTCTTTTCGAAGAAGACTTCTTCTGAAAACATGTTGCTTATCATGGCTGCTACTTTCAATGGGAACATGGACATATACTTCATAATCCTCAATGGATCATATAATTTAGGATTAGATCCCTCCTAATCCTTGTTTCGTGTATGAATGCATGCTCTTCTTTTAGGAATTATATAATCAACTCCCTCTATCTAAGAGAGTCCATGCTTCAGTTTGCATCCTTATTGCCTTTTGCAAAGTGTTACAAGTTTTTTTCTAATTTCCTCTTGATTGCTGACTTCTTTCTGTTTTGAATTATTTTGGGTCTCTTCAAGTTTGATTCTAATTCCAACTTATTTGGTAGTTCTTACTTATATAATAGCTTCAACAGGAATTTTGTTGGCCCTTGACCAAGTTTTGGAGAACCTTGGTCACATTTGACCGATTTTGGGACTTCGACAGGTTGGTCAAAGGCGGAGATCGTGGGATCTCGGCCCCTTCTTAGGGCATTTTTGGGTTTAGGGTTTATATAACGGGTATGGGATGTTGGCCCATGGGTTTACCCATGTTTAGGACCTTTTGTAATGTATAAATAGAAATATAGGTGATGTAAGTAGGAGAGCTTGATGTATAATGTGGCTGGTGAGCTAAGTGTGAATAGTTGTGGATGCTTTGTGCATATTGTGTGTTAATAACTTGCAAAGATAAGTGCAAGTGATTGTAAGAAGCTTCTGTGAAGATTGTAAGAAGCTTCTGTGAAGATTGTAAGAAGGATTTCTACTTGAACCTAGCTTGGGGAAGGAGGATCTGGCAAGTTATGCACAGATCTCATGTCCTATGCGGAGTGCGTTCTTGTGGCTCTGTGCTTGTAGAATATTGAAAGAAGATAATAAATAAGAGAAGAGTTGGTGGACATAGCCCCACACTGAGGTGAACCATGTATATCCCATGTTGTTGTTGCTTTGTGCATTATAGTTGTTATGTTATTGATGTGATTTATGCTTAGTGAAATGATATATGCTAGATGCGTCTGATATAGTAGCTTAGTGCTTAGTAATGTGAATGAATTCTAGATTTGATATATTTCTATATGCCAAGTGCTTAGATGTATTAGATCTTGTTGAATATTGCGTTGCTGTGTAACTAGGGTTTCGACCTGCGATGTGAATAAGGGTTAAATACTGATGAATGTTAATTTCTAAGTACTCTGTTAGTATTGTAATCATAGATCTGTGTCCTAGCTAGGTTGTAGACACTTGAGTCCTACAACCACCCCTGCCTTAACCTCGGGTGAGACTTCATCTTCTTCGCAGGTGTTTCCAAAAGGGTCGATAGTTAGGGTTTTGTTGGTGCATTGTTGAAGCGTTGAACCCTAGGTCTGCCCTATGCCAACAAATGGCTATGTTGCTAGGACCTGAAACTGTGATTGCTGGGAACTGAAGAAAAGAAATCTATGTGCATAGATCTGTTGCTTTAGTGCACAATATTCTACTTCACTACGAAGCTCTGTGCTAAGAAAGGAATTAGATCTAAAGAAAAGAGGTAAGGTATTAAAGCTTTGTGCTCCGAGAAAGGTAAGATAAGTGAACATTTTTGTTTTGAAAGAATGGATCTAGGTATGTCTAATATATTTTGTCCTAGTCTAAAAACTAGGGAACAACTAGAAGAAAGAAGATTGGATATGAGTAGATATGATAATAATAGTGAAAGATATGTTATTCCTATGCATTGAGAGAATATTTGGACTAACAAATGGATGCAGGATCCTAGAAATAATTTTTTGCAAGTTAGTTACTCTGATCTCAGTGCGTACTACATGAAAGATTGAAGGTCATTTAAAAGAAAGAGAGGATTAACTCTTGGCTATAGTTGTAGAAGATCGAGACATCTTTCTAAGGAATGCCCTGGTAGAGGTCATATTTGTCGTTTTTGTAAAGCTATGGACCACAAAGTTTTGGAATTCCATAGAATGATTGCTAAAGTTGAAAAGATGAATATGAGACAAGAAAACCATGAGATAGACCAAGAAACTAAGGATATAACAGAACCCTAGAAAGAATCAGAGATTATATTATTACAAATGAAATAAACCTTGCATGATCACAGAGATATCAACTTATCAGATATCTTAAAAGAGAAGGAGTGCATAGAAACAAGAATAGGAGACTTTGACATAGACTGTGTTCTGGATGAGGAAACCCAGACAAATATCATGACAGAAAGAACTTGGGGAATTTTGGGAAAGCCTGCTATGGTTCCTTCATTAGGAGGAATAAGATTATTTAGAGGAAAGTTGATAACCCTATGTGGAAGAATTACCCATACATCTATGAGTGCTCATGGAACTTCGATAGAAGAAGAATTTGAGATCGTTAAATTTGTTGAGAACAATGCCCCATTTGCTATTTTACTAGGAAAAACTTGGATTGAGAAAGATCAGACACGAAGGAAACAAGAAGAAGAGGATCTAGAATAGAAAAAACAAGATCTAAGGGATTTCATGGCTAGGAGAATAACACACTTACTGGAAGAACGAGAAGACTATTTGAAGGTACTGAGGACTAGAGATCTGGACGTCAAAGTTGAAAGAACACATGAAGACTTGAAACACCTGTTTGTATAAGAGAGTAGAGCACCTACCCTAGAAAGAGAAGAAGTATTACAATTGAACCCTATGAAATAACCTCCACGGTGTGAAGTTACTATGCCAAGAGGAGATAAGATCAATAATGGAAAGAGGAAACCAGTGACTCAGATTACAGGAAAGAAATCCATAAATCTCAGCAAGAAGAAAGAAAAGTTACATGAAGTTCCAGGGAGGACTTCACAGAAGGAAGGTTTGCAGAAATGGAACTTTGTCGAGATATCAGAATAATAAATATTGGCACTTCACCACGACGAAGCAATATGACCGTTGGAGATCCTCATAGATCTCATGGTTGAGAAGGTCATGTCTACAAGAGTCCAAGCCTTGTCCACGAGAAGAGTGCAAGCATCCCCGTTGACTACTCGTGGATCTGGACCATCTCGAGTTGCGACAGAGAAACGAACCAAGCATTGTGATGACTTGGAAAATGCAAAGCTCATCCCATCTATCCTACTCGATTATATCTCGACTCTAGCTGGCGCAGTGAGCTGTGAAAATGTCCCGAGGGACTTCGACTACACCTTGATCACTGCGTACCTACCGAAGGGAATACACGCAGGAGGACAAATCATGGCGTTGAATATCAATGAATTCAATTTGGGAGATTGCAAGAACCATGGAATTCTCTCCCCACACAAGTATTTGACCAGGAACAAGGAGAATAAGTCGAAGATCATCCCCCAGCTGTGGAATATGGACATCGTGAGTTCTATTATCCTGAATGTGATGAAGATAACACACTTTGGAAGGAATTAGGAGGCTAATGCGTGTGCTAAAATACTGTTGTCTTGCTTCCATGGTGGTTATCTGTGGCTGGACAGACGCATCACCGTAGATATGGCGCTGATCCATCAGATCACCGAACTAAGCATGCAAGGACCAGACCCACAAGAATTTTATCTAGGGAAGGCTGCAGATCGCACCTTGGCGCAAAATATTAAAGATACCTATGGTGATGTGGAAAAGGGGAAGCGAGGCTACAAAGTAGCCTCCATTCATAATGGTGCAATGCGCCTAGCCTTCCAGTTGATCGATGATAAGCTAGTAAGGAAGAACTGACCCACGTAGGTCACAGGGTTCGTTGTTGACCTCGCAAGAAAATGCATGGAAGGGATACAAATGAACTGGGCGAGCTACCTCATCAACTAATTGGAGTAATACTGTTGCGAAGCTCAAGATCTGAGCTACGAATTCCACTTCAGTTGGTTGTTGATCCTCATCGCTTTCATTGCTTGGGAAATGTTGGAAGGTACGACCTTCCCTAATATTGATCCATCAGGACCCTTAGCTAGGAAGTTCACCATGCTCTGGTATTCGAGTGACATGGAGAAACAATGGTAGTCAAATGGGGTGTTCCACACCTACTACCTGCAGTTGAAGAGGGCTATCGAGTCTTTCCCTTGGATGGCGTCGAACACACTACATAGGTTCAAACCATTTGTGAAGTTCCGTGTAGATGGAAATTTTATTTATATCACTGCATGTGGAGATGAAAACAAAAAAGATATGCAGAGTTACTATAAACTCACAGAGGAGGACATGGAAGAAATAACTAAGGAATGGCCTGCATAGTTCTGTATACCAGTCGACCAGGAAGTCCAGTGATTACTCGCGAAGAGTATGCTGCACCCAACAGTAGCAGAAGGAAGAAAAAGGAAGAGGTACATGACCTGAACATCACATAGGAAGAGACTGCTTCAGAATCACCTAGAGGAGGAGGTGATGACAAAGTAGACACAGAAGAGGACAAAGGAGAAGAAGACAAGTAGAAACAAGGCAAAGTAACACTGTCTAGGGACCCTATTGATGAAACCGAGACCTCCAAGAAAAGAAAGGTCCCCCCAATGAAACCTACATCGCAGAAGAAGTCCAAAGCTACTTAACCACAGATGCATACTGTGCTAACGATGGATGACATAGATTTCATCATCGTCGTTGTCTCATATACCTCAGAAGACATCTTACAGCGCAATGAATCCAAACAAGAGACCATGTATAAAATAATTGAAGCAGAGATGAAAGGGGTACAACAAGCCCTCTACTCTAGCTGCACAGTGTCTACTACGCCCCCGTCATCAAAAGGAACAAAGTTGGGAGATGAACATTCCCAGCTACACTGAATAGCAGATGCGATTGAAGCTCGCCTTCGACGTGTTCAGGAAGAAAAAGAACATGCCACAAAATCCTTAAAACAAGCAAAAGATGAAACCAGAGAACAATGTCGAGTTGCGCAATAGGAAAAAGACGACATCCAAGATAAGTTTGCAGATAATAGAGCGTAGATCCAGAAGGAGAAGGAACAACTACTCACAGAGAAGATTGGAGTTAAAGAAGCAGTCACTAGAGCACTTTGCTCTGTGACAGGCTTAGAATAGATGGAAGAAGACCCAGTGGAAAGCCAAGTAGGGAATATTGCTAAATCCATTCAACATCTCCAATAGAGGATAGCAGAACTGGAGTTACAAGTAGTGCCAATCACTCCCCAAAAAGTGTGCAACTAGAGAGAAGAAACTTACCGAAGCGCAGTCCATAGAATCAAGGCATTGGCCTTAGAATGTAAACAAATCAGCAGTTGAAGTGCACAGACTTATGAGCGACTTGTAGAGGATCTTGAACTAAGGACACTAGAGTAACAACTTCAGGAGGCCAAGTAGTAATTAGAAATGGTGCAAGAACAGTTGAAGCCACTACCAGTGGTCGAGAGGATGAAACGATACCAAGAACAACACACGGTTAAGAAACAAGTCCATGCCATCTAGAGCAAGGTCATGGAAGTGACTCAACGACTCTATCCAGTGCAGGATGCAACTTGCATAATTTTTTAGGAAATTGAAGGACAAGGTGCAAAACTAGAACAAGAGGTCACCACAGTGGAACATGACCTGGAAGGACCTATGATGGGGAAGGTTATTCAAGATTTCATCGAGCAGGAGGCTCTGGCGAAGCAACAAGTTGAAGTAGCTCAAGCCAAGGTCGAGGCATTTGAGGCAAAGTTACCCAGATAAGAGTGACTCGGGATGAGTCACAGGTGAGTGTTGGGGGTCTATTGGCCCTTGACCAAGTTTTGGAGAACCTTGGTCACATTTGACCAATTTTGGGACTTCAACAGGTTGGTTGAAGGTAGAGCACAAGGCGAAGTGGAGATCGTGGTATCTCTTCCCCTTCTTAGGGTATTTTTGGGTTTAGGGTTTATGTAACAGGTATGGGATGTTGACCCATGGTTTTACCCATGTTTATGCCCTTTTGTAATGTATAAATAGAAATCTAGGTGATGTAAGTAGGAGAGCTCGATGTGTAATGTGGCCGGTGAGATACATGCGAACAGTTGTGGATGCTTCATGCATGTTGTGTGTTAAGAGCTTACAGAGCTAAGTGCAAGTGATTGTAAGAAGCTTGTGTGAAGATTGTAAGAAGGCTTTGTGCTTGAACCTAGCTCGGTGAAGGAGGATTTGGCAAGGTGGATGTAGATATCTTGTCCTTGCGGAGTGGGTTCTTGTGGCTCTGTGCTTGTAGAAGATTAAAAGAAGACAATAAAGAAGAGAAGAGTTGGTTGGCGTATCCCCACACTGGGGTGAACCACGCATATCCTATGTTGAGGTTTCTTTTTGCATTATAGTTGTTATGTTATTGATGTGATTTATTCTTAGTGCAGTGACATATGCTATATGTGTCTGATATAGTAGCTTAGTGCTTAGTAATTTGAATGAATTCTAGATCTGATCTATTTCTATATGCTAATTTCTTAGATGTATTAGATCTTGTTGAATATTGTGCTACTCTGTAACTAGGGTTTCGACTTGTGATGTGAATAAGGGTTAAATACTGATGAATGTTAACTACTAAGTGCTCTGTTAGTGTTGTAATCACAGATCTGTGTCCCAGCTAGGTTGTAGACACTTGAGTCTTGCAACTACCCCTGTCTCTACCTCAGGTGAGACTTCATCTTCTTCGCAGGTGTTGCTGAAAGGGCCAATAGTTAGGGTTTTTTTGGTGCGTTGTTGAAGCATTGAACCCTGGTTCTACCCTTGTGCCAACAAATTGTTACAAAGGATTGTCAATGTACTTCATCTTTTCAGATACATTACTTGAATAGTAATCATCGTAATAGTAATCCTTATATTGTTATTCCTCCATAGGTGTTGTTTCACTGACCATCTTATCTTCTAAGAAATAGATATACAAGAACTATTTAAACATGGTATGTACAAGGACTATGTTACAGAAGAATATTGTTACCTTGACTAGAAGAATAAATCCACTTCATCTTGTTTTACTTTCTTTGAGGGTTCCTTTTCTTCGCAACTGTTGCTTCGTGTGTTTCCTTTCTTTTCTTTAACTCAAGACAATGATTCTTGTAGTGACCATATTTTTGACAGTTGAAGCATTTTATTTTTAAATAACCTTCACTTGATTTGGTTTCTTCCTTGAGTCAAACTTCTTCTTATTCTTGAATTTCTTTAACTTTGTTGTGTAGGCTTGATGATCATATTTCCTTTGGAAATTCTCTTTTGCACTAATCCTTGATTCGTCTTGTGCACAACAAGTCCAAATTTCTTCAAATGTGGGATACTCCTTTCTTGTGTTCATGCTTGCAGCAAATGCATCCCATGTCTTGGGAAGGCCATTAAGTACTATATTTACCAGTTCCTTCTCTGAAATGATTTCTTCAATAGCTTGTAGTTGATCTCTTAACTGAGATATTCTCACAAGGCATGATGTTATGTAGTCACCATCATTCATTTTCATGTCATAGAGCTCATTTTTCAAACTCATTACTTGTCCAATGTTTCTGACTGAGAAGAGGTTAGTTAGGGCATCGTACATCTTCTTAGACGAGTCAAGATAAAAGATGTAGTGTATCGAGTGGTATTTTACAGAGTCCACTATGATACTCATGGCATTGATGTCATTGTCCTTGAACTTCTCCATAATTACAACATTGTGAGGTTCCTTCTCTTTTCCTTCTTCAAACTGTGTTTCCACGATCTTTCCTTTCACGATATCCAACACTTTATTCTTGGCAAGAATGAGGTCAATCCTGTTCTTCCATGCTTTGAAGTTAGAAGCCCCTTCTAACTTGTTTTTTGACTTCATAGAGTAATTCATGACTTCTTTGACTTGGTCAACCTTTGACTTTGACCAAAAAAACAAAATTGACGTCTTATCTTGTTGAGAGTACTAGGAGGTGTGCTAGGTTAGGCTGCACTAGGCTATCTAGAAATTAGGTCAATATCTTCACTTAAGCTACCTCAACAAAAGGGTTAGGGTTTCATTGCTGCAACAAAAACTTTGACTGCAATTACAACTATAACTGAGAAAATCCTCCCAATCTATCTTCCAGCAGTTAGACTGTCCGAAGATAGTGTGGGCCCATAACCTGTTAGAAAAGTAGGTGTGCTCATTTAACCATAGAAAATATAGCAATATTTTCACCCAACCATAGGCCGAAGCCACCCTCGAGCACCTTAACCTTGACAGAGAATAATTATGGAAGAAAACCCTAGGCCTAATAGCCAATCAATGTAGTGTACCTCTCTCCAGAGCTAGCGCACAAGGAAAAAATTCCAAACCATAACCAAGAGAAATTCCAAGCCTAAAATTGAAAAACAAAAGTTGCAGCTGCAGCTACTCTCCAGACTTGCACAATTACTAAATCTCTTTAGTGCACACTAGATTTATGAAGTTGTGAGCCGTGTCTGTACAAATGAGCTATGACATCCTATATTTATAGTTATCTTTCTTAGTTTTCTGGGCCAACTTCTCTTTATTAGCTATCTGGGTCGACTTCTCTTTCTGGAGGCTAAAGACTCAATATTAAATTATTTTATTCAGCCGACTTGTCTTCTAGGGTTATATCCAATGCTTTAAGGTTTCTTATTGCTTCCCAGAGTATTCTATTCTTGTCAGGGTTACACGTGGAGGTTAATACCTCCGACAACTACCATAATATCAACAATTCAAAGGTACTTCATGTGTGAAGGAAGGTTCAATATGGTATATCAATACCATATCACATTACTAATACACTTTACTGGGAAAGAGTCCATGAACCTTGCGTTTTATCTTTTCAGGAGTATTGGCAAGATGTTAGATAGGGTCCAAGCTAAGCCCAAGCAAGTGGATACCAATGTTTTTCACTTTGGTTTAATCAAGATGCTAGTATTGGAAGAGTTGAAGAAGACCAACACTTAATGGGAGGTTTTCCTAGCTGCATTATTTTTTCAGCGATATATTTATCACACACCATAGTCCAAAAGACAAACACTTACCCCTATTGAGAATACTATGCACTCAGATTCAAGCAAAAAGAGGAAGATAACCATAATTGATAAATCCTTTCAGATTACTGATAAAGCAATTGAAGGTGGTCTCTCACAACCTCCTAATAGATAAATTTGTCATGTGAAAGAACTTACACCTATGGAGATATCATCAAGTAAATCAAGGAGTTTGAAGCGTAAAAAAATTATCTTTTCCCCACCTGTTGCTGCAAAAACAGTCAAACCTAGAAGACCTTTCACCAAATCAACAAATAAACAACATATTCCTATGGAAGATGGTGCAACAGAAGACTCAACTCAACAAAAGGATAAATCTCAACCTTCCAATAATCCCATGGAGATGTCAAAACTCCTCATCATGAAAGTAATCCTACTTTCAAAAGACTCACGGGGCAACTTAAGGATGGAAGAGCTGAAAATGAAAAATTGAAGAAGGAAAATTTGGAGGCCCGAATCAAGATGAAGGATATGTCATGCCTATATGAGGAGACTATTGATAAATCAAGATACATGGCTAAGAGGTCTCTACCCCTTCATAGGAAACTTACGAATCTGTATAAATAGAAGAGAGCCTTCCAAGCCGAGATCAAGAATTTGAAAGCAGAGTTGTAACCCTTCAAAGAGCACGTAGCAAAAAGGAATTTGGATATATTGATGAAGGTGGCTACTAGAAGGAGTACCAGGAAGATATGAATACATGATACTATTTCACATTAGCATCATTTTTGTCATGGTTCACTTTTTTCATATAATTATAACCCAAGTAATGATTTTGGGTCTTGAGTTGAGGTTAGCATGTTCATATGATTTCTCCAAGGTTACTTCATATTTCAAGAATTTTGTAGAAACCTCTAGAAGGTTTTTCCCACTTCTTGTGCAACTTTTAAAGGTTGGAATCATTTTTGGACATAAACAGGCACCTACAAGAAATTTTTCACAGTGTGGACTCACTTGCGCTGCAAACTGGTTATTTTAGGACAATTTGCAGCGCAAGTGCTACGAACTAGGAATTGTGAAGAATTTGAAGATGAAAAGGATTTCCAGGTGTCAGGTTGAGCTCGAATAAGCATTTAGGAGGTTATTTTCACATCAAAAGGCCACCTTCCTTAAGGATCTTCCTATAGTAAAACCACATGCATCGAGTTGTTAATTGTTCTAAATGTTTCCAACATTTTCCTGGAAAATAACATTCTATTTACATTTCTGTTGTGCACCTGGTGCCACGCCTTTATTAGGCATAGAATCCTATGAGGAAGTTAGGTGGTGAATTGTAAACATGTTTTTTGGATATTTTGTTATTTAACATGCATTGTAACTCTATAGAGAGGTTCAAATGGTTAGACAGTGAGGCTCTTATCTTTAGTTTTCAAACTATAAGAGAGTTTCCTAATGTATTACCAGAATCAAGAATACTTAATAGTGAAATATCAGTTACTTTCCTACTGTCGCATCTCTTCTATCTCACTTTGATGTTAGTTGTTGGTGAAGGATTCATCATGATGATTTCTTCTTATTACAGTGAATGATTTATTGTTGGTAATTCATGCAAGTTTATCAAAGTGTTTTCTCTTTTTGATTAAGAAGTTCTTATTCAATGATATTTCTTCCATATGTGATCTAGAAGTACTTGATGTGACCTGATACACATATTTCATATTTCTTGCTAAGTCTTCTATCTTCCATTAATATCTCTAAACACTGATTTGAAGTTGTTCAAAGCCTTTCTTGTTGGTGTGTATTTCATGGAGGTTTTTTGTGATTGACATCATAAACTAAGTTTCACACCCATTTTCCACACATTTAAAACAATTATTATTCGCAATCCTGATGGGTACTAGGCTTACATATACAACAATATAGGTGTGACTTCTAGTGATAAAAGTTTTTGCGTTGTTGCGGGGGATGAATTAAATATCTTTCCCTGAGTTATATGACAAGGATACTACTGATTTTGTTGGTCTACATAAATCAGTAAATAGAATGACTGCATAGTGCACCTCAGGACTCCAAATTTCAGTTGTGGCTCCCAAGAGAAGGCATATGAGGGCTAACCCACAGTCACCTCTGTCTATACCTGAACCTGATCTAAAAACAATCATAAGGAAGGGAAAATCTTTGTAAGGAGCTTCCTCTTCTAAATTCTTAGGTATTCCTGGAGACCTACTTGACTCTATTTTCCATACACCAATTGTTGTTTCTCATGTTTCACATTTACCTATAGTTGAAACTCCTATAAATTCATAATTATAATATTTTCCTGTAGAATACACAACTTTTTCCCATGACTTGAAAGAAGAAAACTTGAAAAATTTTGATTTTTTGGCATCTCTTGAAATTGTAAAGTGGTTTAGACTTGAAAGTTTGGAATATTTCCCTTTCTTATGTTCTTCAAATCCCCATTCATTTAAATTTCCTGTAACTAAAGAAGAAGGAACCTCATTTTCTGTTGAAATCCCCCCATCTCTGCCAAATTCCCAACCAACTTCTGTTCAATCTGAATATTTTCCACCTTACACTCCTCCTTTTTCAAAACCTCGTGTTATACAAATTGAATTTTCACCCGTTAAGTCATCTTCTACTTCTCCTAAAAGTCAGAGTCCTCCTTTTTCAAATCAAATGACATGGATTAATCCTCCTTAGAACATAATGGATGCCATTGTGGCTGCTAGGTATGCACCATTAGTGATTTCTCAACCCATGAATGCTCTTCCAGTAGGATATTACCTTAAGTACATTCCTAAATTCATTGGAGAGGAAGATATCAGTACAGAGGAACATCTTGCTGCATTTTAGAGTTATGAAGATAATTTTAATATAGAAAATGAGATGTCTGGATGAGATTCTTTGTGCAAAGTCTAGATGGAGAAGCTCATAAGTGGTTTAGAAGTTTAGCTCCTGGATCAATAACTGAAATTGAGGCCCTGGATGATGCATTTTTAAGACATTGGGGGTGAAAAAAGCGACTTATTATATTCCATTACAAAATTTGGGGCTCTTAAAAGGAAAGAGAGAGAATCAATGTCATATTTGTCAAAAAGATTTAACAAGATGTACAACAAAATTCGTACTGAGATTAAACCCACTGAAATTTCTGCTAAACTAACTTATGCAAGTGATTTTGACCCATAATTTTGTCTTTTATTGAGAGAAATAAGGTCTATAACATTGGCCCATATGAAAGATGTTGCACTAGAGGTTGAATCAAATATATTGGGAACATATAAGTTGATGGAAAACATGACAAAAATAGAAGAAAAAAAAAACAGAAGCCTCATCTTCAGATGCTTCAGGGATTAAACCCCAAGTTGATGAATTGAATAAGTTGGTTAAGTCATTATCTACAAAGATGGAAAGATTAAGACTTGAAGGGAGACAAACAAATAGAAATCCTCAAGATTTGGGAAACATAAATAATTTCAGAAGGCTGAATAATACACCTCAAATCCTGCAGAGAGACTAGATAAATAGAGAGAATCAAAAGGTTCAAAATCCTGTACAGAACAATTTGGTTGATGATGAAGAAGGAAATAATGAGGAAGCAGACCAATAAATTCCTTGTTTAAGTGATACACCTGCTTCTCCTCATTTAACCCAGACTGCTTATGAATATTCTTTAATGTGAAATCAGTTGAATGCGTTAAGTAAAGGAGAAAAAGTCAATGAAGCTCAAAACAAGTATAATTTGAGATCAAAACAAAAGGAGGGAAAACCAAATACATCTACTCTGCCTAAAAAGTCGTATACCCCTTCCAAGGCAGTGGCTGCACCAAATAAAGAAACATGAGAAATTAAAAATCATCCCATTATCAAGGTTCATGTTCAAGATATAAAGGAAATTAAAAAAATCCCAATCCTATTTTAATTTTGAGAATGAAATCTAGAAAATCAATATTCCTGTCCCGCTCCTAGAATTGCTGAAAAAAGAGGATTTTAAGAAATCTATCCCAAAAATGTTGCAGCCTGAATCTTATTCCCCTTCAACAGACTCAGTTAACCTGTAGGATGAGAAACCTGCAGTTATATTGGGACCACTGGTAGAATACATAGATGAGTCCTCTTCCCTGTTTACACTTCTTTGAATGTAAATGAAAAAATCTTTCACACTTGTCTTATGGACTCGGGTGCATCCCACAACTTGATGCCTAAGGTTGTCATGGATGAATTGAGTTTGGAAATTACTAAATCATATCATGCTTTTTATTCTTTTGACTCAGGAAAAGTAAATTGTCTTGGAGTTATTAAAGATATAGTTGTCACCCTTTTTCAACTACCTATGAAAATCATAATCATGGACATTGTAGTTGCAGATGTTTCTCCCAAGTTTGGGATGTTTTTTTTAGACCATGGATCAATAGTTTAGGAGGGACTTTGAAAATGTATCTTTCTTATGCTACCATACCAATCTTTGGGGGTGAACACAAAATATTGTATAGAGAATCTCAGTTAGCATATATCATAAGTGATGAGAGAAAACCAATAAAACATCCCATATATGATGTTGATACTAATTTAGGGTCTAGTATTCTTCATCTTACTGAGTTTCCTCAATCACCATTAGAAATAAAAAACCAGTCACCAAAAATATGTGAAACAACTACACGTGGTGTTCAAACATGGAAGATGTATTTTGATGGTGCATCTTCCAAGGATAGTGCTTGTGCCAGAGTAGTGTTCATTTATCCCTCTCAGGATGTCACAACCTTGTCCTTCAAACTTTAATTTGAAACAACAAACAATATTGTAGAATATGAAGCCTTAGTTTTGGGGATTAGAGCTATAAAGGACATGAAAATTGAAGAACTGTTAGTTTTTGGAGATGCAGAATTGATTGTGCATCAAGTCAGAAACATCTATCAAACAAAGTATCCTAGACTGAAAGATTATAGGAATTAGGTTTGGGACCTCATTGATAATTTCTTCTCAGCCTTCAACATATCTTTTGTTCCCATAGAGGCTAATACACTAGCTGATTCCTTAGTTGTTTCTGCCAATAATTTTAAAATCCCACTACCTCCAAAGCCTAAGTATAATGTTGAGGTGAAATACAGACCTGCTATACCTGATAATGTCAAGAATTGGAATGTTTTTGAATATTACCAAGAACTAAATAGGTTTTTGGAAACAATAGATGAATTTTATGCTCTTCATATTGATCAATATTCAGATGATGATAAAAATCTACATGTTGATAAATTTTTGAGCAAGATTGCAGATCACAAAATTGTTCAGTTGCCTAGCAATCACATTCCTAAAGGACTAGTTCCCTTGGAAATATTGTTTAATAACAATGATGTTGTTGTGAAGGTGAGTGGTTCTAAGGAAAATGCAGATCTGATAGAATGTAATCTAGGCATTGAAGAAGAACCCAAATATGTTAAATTGTCTAGTAGCTTGTCAGAAAATCAAAGGGCTGAATATATCAAACTGTTGACATAATTTTCTAATGTTTTTGCATGGAAGTATGAAGACCTGGAAAATTATGACACTAGCATCATTGAGCATAGAATACCTTTGAAAGATGACACCAAACCTTTTAGATAGAAACTTAGGAAGATTAACCCTATGTTATTTCCCATTATGGAAAAAGAGGTTAAAAAATTGCTTGATGCTCAAATCATTATACCTTTGAGGTATTATTGTTGGATAGCTAAGTTGGTCCCTATCAGAAAGAAGAATGGTGAGATTAGGCTTTGTGTTGACTTCATGAACTTAAATAGGTGTTCCAAAAAAGACTACCCCTTACCAAAAATGGACACCGAAAGCTAGGATTTCTTTTGATTAGATCAAACAAGCATTGGTTGATGCTCCTGTTTTGATCACTCCTGACTACTCAAAGGAATTTTTTTCTTTTTTTCTTTTTCCTCAAATGATACACTCGATGTTGTCCTTCTTCAGAAGAATTCAGAGGGAATAGAGAAACCTATCTCTTTTTTTAGTAGGGCCTTGAGAGATGTTGAAGTCAGATATGACATCATGGAGAAACAAGATTATGCTTTAGTCAATGATCTAAAATATTTTAGGGTATATGTTCTTCACTCAAAAATAATTTCTTATGTTCCTTCAATCTCCGTGAAATAAATTTTGATATCTTGATATAGATGGGAAAATAAGTAAGTGGATTGCTAAGATTTTGGAGTTTGAACTTGAGGTGAAACCCACAAAGCTGGTAAAAGGTCAAGGTTTATCTTGATTACTAGCTGAATCCAATTGTAAGGCACCGGGAGTAAATTTCATGAGTACTAACTCTATAAATCAACAATATTATATTCCTAGCAACAACTTTCAAATCAAATCAAAACTGATAGAATGCAGTTGGTACAAGGACATCATCTATTTCCTACAAAATTTGTAGCCTCCCACTGGACTTGAGAAGACCAAAGTAAGATCTCTGAAACTTAAAGCAGTCAGGTATTGTATTGTTGATCAGATTATGTATTCCAAAGATCCTTTAGGGGTTCTTTTAAGGTGTTTATATCCAGAAGAGGAAAAACAAATTATGACTAAATTTCATGGGATTTTATGTGGAGCTCATCACTTATGGAGGACTACAACATACAATATACTTAGATTTGGGTATTTATGGCCTAATGTATTCACTAATGTGTGTGCAAAGATCAGGACTTGTGACAAATGTAAGAAATTATCAAGAAAAAAGAAGCTCAAATATTTACCTCTGAAACCCATAGTGGTATATGCCCCTTTTCAATAGTGGGGATTATAATTTATTGGAGAAATTCATCCATCATCAAGTGGCCAACACAATTAGATTCGGATTTCTACCTTTACCAAATGGATAGAAGCCATTCCCACCAAGAATTCCACACACAAAGTAATTACTGGATTCTTGGAAGACATTTTATCAAGGTTTGGTTGCCCAAATAAAATTGTCGTTGATAATGCAACAACTTTTAAGGCTAATCCCCTGGTGAATTTCTATGAAAAAATTGGTATTCAACTTATCCACTCCACTCCATATTACCCTCAGGGTAATGGCTTAACAGAACTCTCCAACAAAATCTTAGTGAATATTATCATAAAATTGTTGGAAGATAATAAAAAGTCATGGTATTCTAAGTTAAAGTTTTCCCTATGGGAAGATAGAGTAACCACCAAAAGGTCAATTAACACCACACCATTTTAGTTGGTTTATGGAACTGGAGTTGTTTTCCCTGCTCAAGTAGCTTTACTTGTGGAAAATTTTCTTCAAGAACAAGAAGGGGAACAAAATGACATGATCAGGAGGATGCATCAACTTGTGGAAGTACAACACACCAAAGAACAACTTTTTCACAAAACCCAAAGTCAACAACAAAAAATCAAAGAATTTTTTGATAAGAAGGTGAAGAAAGAAGATTTTCACCTTGGATACCTGGTGCTAAAATGGGATGCTCAAAGGAAAGATAAGGAAAAACATGGTAAATTCGAAGCCCTTTGGGTTGGTCCTTTTAAAATTTCTGAAGTTTTGGAAAATAACACTTTTAAGCTGCAAAAATTGGAAGATGCTAAAATTCCTGGTGGCCTCGTCAATGGGCATTTTCTAAAAAATAACTTTTTCTAAATCCATGGGTGGCTTCATTTCATTGTAAATACCAGTCTATTAGTTAGTTATGTTTTGTTTTAATAATGATTCCTTTCCCAATGGATAATACATTGGAACTGCATGTTCTTAGAGCCTCACATAGAGGTCTCCATCCCCTTTGGAGCCAGATGTTAGCACATATGATGTGTAGGGGTCACAATATTTTTATATTTTCTAGGTTTGTGTCATAGGGTCTTTAATTTTTTATGTTTTGAGTTATATCTCATGTCAAAAAATCATGTTTGATTCTTCCATGAACAATAGTTTTGACTTTAGACTATGTAAGAGCCTTGGTGTCATGATATTGTTCATCATCATGAAAGAAATAGGGGGCAACACGGGTCACACCCTTGGTATTAAAATTATCTTTATCATGTGTCTTGTCTCAAAGGCATGTACAAAAGGTTCCATTATGTAATTTTCAACCATTTGAGGGTCAATTCAAGTGTCCAATCTACTTGTTGCAAACTCACCTGAAGGTTCACAACGTATCAAGAAGTACCTTATGCACTAATATCTCATCATTGTACCTTGAAAACTTGTCAAGGGATATTTCATTGTTATCATTCCATTCAATACATCATGTTCTTTAGGTTGGTTTCAAGGAACAAGTCTAACTGTTTGAATGAAGCGCACTGCCATAGTTTTAAAATTTGGCGCTGGGAATTGGTTGTAGAAGATGAAAGAAGTTTGGATGATAACAACTAAGTTCTAGTCTAGTTCATGAGACACCAGCTGAAATTCCAGATACACTAGGTACCTCTTGGGTGATTGTGTGTTGTTTGAGGGTTGATTGAACTGGACACTGTTATATATGTTTCTACGCTGCAAACTGTTACATGTTTTTTGCGCTGCAAACTCTTTGCACACATTAAATCCAACAACATTGGTATCCTAAACCTTGGACATTTTCAAGTTTGTTATATCAAAGGAGAAATTTACAGTTTCCTCTTGCAATAGTAACCTTATCCATTATATTACTTTGCACTGCAAACTGTGCGTTGTTGACTGTGCACTGCGAAAATGGCATTGTGAACCCTCTTTTTTTTTATAGATCAAGCCCTCGTCAACTGATATTCATCTAAGTTTGATTTTTTAACCTATCAAAATCATTTTTCTCCTCAGACGTGAGAAGTCTTGCAAGACTGTCATGAAAACCTTGTTCAACTCGTGCTGCAAACTGGCATTGCGAACTTAACAAATGCGTTGCAAACCCTCTGTTTTACACATAGTTGCTTCAATTTCTATCTGTCTAAAGTCTCATCCCAATTGGATATATGTTTTCCTTTTCTCACCTTCTACTTGCAAAAATTTTATCCTCACATTATCATTGTGCATAAATTTTTCATTCAAGTAATCCCTAAGTTGTGCGAGTTCTGTAAACAAGCCCTAAATTTCCTATTTTTATTATATATATCATAAAAAACTATTATAAGAGGGTATAAGAGGCTTTAAAAACATTCATCATGGGAAATCAACAAGGTAAGAATATTCATAAAGGGGGCGATATTGTCAGAGATGAACCACATGACATGAAACTCATCAGTTCTGAACCATTTTTTAAGAAATCTTTCCAGAGAGTGGGTTGCCTAAAGTTTTGTGAGAAAATGAAAAGAGCACATATTGAGGTAGCTAAACAATTTACACTCAACTTTAGTGGGACGAAGACTAAGGTGGGTTTTCTGGAGCTTGAAGTCTCTGAGCAATCTATTTATGTAGCCACACAGATACCTAATTGTGGTGAGAAGTGGTTTAAATCCATGTCTTTGAATTCTTCTTTTTCCAAGGAATTTCTAAACCCTGAATATCAAGGAGAAAACCTATCCAAGGGAGTGCCAAGAAGTCACATGTTGGAGTATTTTGAAAAAATTATCAGGGTCATTCAAAGGTACTTCACGTGCAAAGGAAGGTTAAATATGGTATATCAATACCATATCTGATTACTACTACAGTTTATTGGGAAAGAGTCCATGAACCTTCCATTTTATATTTTCAGGAGTATTGGAAAGATGTCATATAGGGTCCAAGATAAGTCCAAGAAAGTGGATACCAATTTTTTTCACTCTGGTTTAATCAATATGCTAGTACTGGAAAAATTGAAGAAGAACAAAACTGTCAGGGAGGTTTTCCTAGTTGCATCAGTTTTTTAGCCATATATTTCTTGCACACCATAGTCCAAAATAAAAACACCTACCCCTGTTGAGAACATTGTGCAAGCAAATTCAAGAAAAAAGAGGAATATGACCATAAGTGATAAACCTTTCAGATTACTAATAAAAAAGTTGAAGGTGGTCCTTCACAACCTCGTGACAGAGGAATTTCTCCTGTGGAAAAACCTACACCTATGGAGATATTATCAAGTAAAGAAAGGAGTTTGAAGGATAAAAAACTTATCTTTTCCCCACCTATTATTGCAGAAATAGTAAAACCTAGAAGACCTTTCACCAAATTAGCAACTAAACAACATATTCCTATGGAAGATAGTGCAACATAAGCCTCAACTCAACAAAAGGATAAAGCTCAGCCTTCCAAGAAACCCATAGATATTATTTATATAAAAACTCCTCACCATGAAAGTAATCCTACTTTCAAAAGACTCAAGAGACAACTTAAGGATGCAAGAGTTGAAAATAACAAATTGAAGAAGGAAAATTTGGAGGCCCAAATCAAGATGAAGGATATGTTAGACCTATATGAGGAGACTATTGATAAATAAATATAGATGGATAAGAGGTCTCTATCCCTTCATACAAAACTTAAGAATGTGTATAAAAAGAAGAGAGCCTGCCAAGTCGAGATCAGGAAATTGAAAGCAGAGTTGCAACCCTTCATAGAGCAGGTAGAAAAAAGGAATTTGGATATATTGGCTAAGGTGGCTACTAGAAAGAGTACCAAGAAAAGATGAATACAAGATACTATTTCACATCAACATCATTTTTTGTCATGGTTCACTTTTTTCATATAATTATAACCTGAGTAATGATTTTGGGTTTTGAGCTGAGGTTAACATGTTCATATGATTTCTCCAAGATTACTTCATGTTGCAAGAAGTTTGTAGCAGCCTCTAGAAGGTTTTTCCCACTTCTTGTGAAAATTTTAAAGGTTGGATTCATTTTTGGAGGTAAACAAGCACCTACAGGAAAGTTCGCAGTGTGTGGACTCACTGGCGCTATGAAATTTTTGTTTTAGGACAGTCTGCAACGCAAGTGCTATGAACTAGGAGTTATGAAGAATTTGAAGTTGAAAAGGATTGCCAAGTGTCAGGTTGAGATGGGATAAGAATTTAGGAGGTTATTTGCACATCAAAAGGCCACCTGCCTCAAGGAGGTTCATGTAGTAAAACCACATGCATCAAGTTGTTAATGGTTGTTCTAAATGTTGCCAACATTTTCCTGGAAAATAACATTTTGTTTACATTTATGTTGTACACATGGTGCCACACATTTCTTAGGCATAGAATCCTATGCGAAAGTTAGGTGACTAATTGTAAACATGTTTTTTGGATATTTTGTTATTTAACATGCATTGTAACTCTATAGAGAGGTTCTAATGGTTAGACAATGAGGCTCTTATCTTTAATTTTCAAATTGTAACATAGTTTCCTGATGTATGTAACAGACTCAATAATCTTTAATAGTGAAAGATCAGTCACTTTCCTACTGTTACATTTGTTCTATCTCACTTTGATGTTAATTGTTGGTAAATGATTCATCATGATGCTTGCTTCTTATTACATTAAATGATTTATTGTTGGTAATTCATGCAAGTTGATCAAATTGTTTTCTCTTTTTTATTAAAAATATCTTATTCAATGCAATTTCTTCTATATGTGTTCCAAAAGTACTCGATGTGACCTGATACACATATTTCATCTTTCTTTCTAAGTATTCTATCTTCCATTAATATCTCTAAACACTGATTTGAAGATATTCAAATCCTTTCTTGTTGGTGTGTATTTCATGGAGGCTTTTTGTGATTGACATCATAAACTGAGTTTCACACCCATTTGCCACACATTTAAAACAATTATTATTCACAATTCTGATGGGTATTAGGCTTACATATACAAAAGTCTAGGTGTGACTTCTAGTGATAACACATTCCATAAATCATATGGATGCTTGAATGGCTCCATTGGAAATCTAACTATACCTAAACTTGTCTCTTTCTTTCAAGTAAAACAGGGGAGGTAGATCTTATTTGTACATAGTTTTTTTATTCCAATCAAGTTTTGCATAAAATGTAGTTTCTAAGTTGAGGTGGTG